>APFE031069302.1:65584-110538 GCA_000404065.3 Pinus taeda | reverse complement strand
ACATCTCTTCTCAGAGATAGCTACCATCGCCCTAGCTAGTTTATTCCCATTTCTGATTGTAAGCATATTTCAGTATTTTCCATTAATGAAATGAAGTATTATTTCCGCTGCATATTTGTGTATATGGTTATCTCTGTAATTGGTTGCGTTCCTGTTTAAATCTGGATCACCCTGTGGGGTATTCTATTTTGTGCTAGATGTATTAATCTCAGTGGGATACATATCTTTGGTTATTCCAAAGAAACCATTGTTTGGATTGACAAAGACATCGCATTTTCCCCACCACTTCTAGGTCATTGGATACAAAGGATTCTCAAATTGAAGAAATTACTCAGGTTGTTTTTCTTTTCCCATCCGCACCACAAGCACAATTCTTCGGTAGATGCTCTGCGAAAGGAAGGGCTAGAAATGTTGCTAAGATATATCAAATTCTTGGCATTTAGTTGGAACCTTCTACAAAAAAGGGGAAATATTCAATGGTGTCGATGGCATTGGTAGTCAGCTCATAGTGGTGGGGGATCTCCTTTTTGATTTCTTCTCTGGTGGTGGGCATTGTTGATTTGTTTTCTAACCTTTCCTATGATGGATGAGTTAATGAATTGTATTTACCATCGCTTGATCTACCTGGTACATATTGTTTGGTCCTAGGTATTAGAACTTTTACCTGCTTTCATTACATGATAAGGATATAATTTGTCCCTTTCCTTTATCCATTTTTTGGAAAGGTATATGTTATCTCCGAAGATATAGACATCTAGATATCACTTTAATATGCATATGAAAATATGTTTTCTCTTTGAATACATAGTTCAATTTTTCTTTCTTACGAAAAAATAAAAAAATTATAAAGATAAAAAAAATATATAAATTCAACATTCTAAATTTCTCATATATATTTTGAAAAAAATTATCTTATATTAACATAATTATTGTTAATTCAAATCTAATAGGAAAATTTGAAAATTAACATCAATCTCTAAATAATTTTAAAGATAAAATAAAAATTATATTCAAAATTAACATGTTAGAAATCTATTTTATATGGTGTACCACTAACTAATTTTTCTATTTGACAATTAGAGTGAACTTCTCTAAGGCGGGTGTAAAATAATGTGTATTCGTATGCACACATTTGTATACTATAAGCAAAAGTAGTATACATCTCCATTATTGACGTGAAATATGATTTTATGGAAATGGTATTTGTTGTTAATTTTATATAATTTAAACTTTATATATTAATATATTTAAATATTATATTATAGAATTAACTTAAAATGTTGATGATGATGATTAATGTCTATTAAGATCAATATGGCTTACCGGACTTTAAGAAAGAAAATATTAATTCAGACATTTAAAATTGTATTTATGTGATAAAAAATAAGGGAGAGAAATGTTATGAGGTCACTATAGTTTTGTTGGCTGAATGAGTCAATGAGGTCAGTAGTGGAGCAAATGTTTTGAAAAGGAGAACAAATGTGTGTAAGGGCCGCACAATCCAAGAGAAAGTTTTTTTCATCTTCAACTCTCTTAGTATCACAAAAGAGGCATATTCTTTCATCCCAAGGTGTTTTCATAATAGACCAACACTCAGTTTCACTTCCATTCTCATGTGAATTAGTTATAATCTTTGGAATTTTCATTTTCTTATTAGCACTGGTTAAGACAAAAAGGTAATTATGGTTAGAAAGTGTGGGGTTGATTACCTCCTCATAATACCTTAACTTCCTTTCCCCCCCTAACTCCTTATCACCCAACAACTTATCCTAAGATTTGGAAATAATGGTGTTTTTAGTATTATCCCTATTCCCAAAGATGATCTTCTCCTTTATCCCCCAATGATTGAGCCAGGACTTGACATCCTTATTCCAACCTCACTTGAGATTATGGTGGTTTTGACTAGATTTAGAAGAAATTTTGGGGAGCCTCTTGGCTTCCATGTTGTAAAACTTCTTCTTATACATCAGATACCTAAACATATTCATGATTTCAATGGGGAAAAGGTTAGCTTCAATCTAGAGAATAGGGTAGGGAGTATTACCTTTAATCTTGAGGTTGTAGATTATCAATTGATTTTGGATCATCTCAATATTTCTCCAAGAATCTCTAGATATACTACAACCCCACACCTCGCATCCATATAAAATATCAGGGGTGACAAGAGTCTCAAAGTGAAGATGAGTCGTCTCACAATTATTTTCAAGACCATAGTAAGTTTTCAAACCTCCTATAATCATTTTCTCAATGTTATAAGTCCAATTGAGTTGATGTGGTGAAATTCAATACTAAAATAAATAAAGTGTTTATTTACCTGTAAGTTGATCTAATTATATTATATATATATATATTTTATATCTATACTATATATTATATTTATATATATTATTATATATATATATATTATTTATATATTTATATTTTTGTGGATTGATGATAAATAACAATTTTTTTGTATGTTATAATTATTGAGATTGAATTAATCATCTCAATTTTTCTCCAAGAATCTCTAGATATACTACAGTCCCACACCTCACATCCATATAAAATATCAGGGGCGACAAGAGTCTTGAAGAGGAACTTTTTTTACTCCAAACTTGAAGATGAGTCATCGCACAATTATTTTCAAGCTCATAGTAATATTTCCAACCTCCTATAATCATTTTCTCAGTGTTATAAGTCTGTTTGAGTTGATGGTGAAATTCAATACCTAAAATAATAAGTGTATTTACATTTTAATATGATAAAATTATTTTATATAGATATTATTTGTTATATTATATATTGATTAATTTTTTTATTTTTATTTTTATTTTTATGGATGAGGATAATAGAAATTTTCTTATATGTTCTTAATTATTGAGATTGAATTTCAATTTAAAAAAAAAAATGTTATATGACAAATTTTCCTATTCTTTTATAGTTTTTGGTTTATATAATCAGAAACCAATATAATATCTGTATAAAATAATCATCCTTTTTTTGTAAAGTCTAGTCGTAGATTTCTATTAATAGCAAAAAACAAGATCACATAGATAAAACTTGATCGATATTGACCAACTAGAAGGTTGTGAGACATTATTGGAGAAAACAAGAAATTGGTTGTAGAATCTTTAGAGTTTCATCTAAAAAACAAAACTATGACTATCAATCAAAAAGGTTAACCTGGGGAGTTTGGATGGTGTTATAGACGAGAAGTATATAGTGGACAAACAACTAGTAGATAGCCACCAACAATTATTACGTAAATCATAAGCATAATATGAAAACATACGTAGAAACATAATGGACATGATTGTCCAAAATGATGACTAAAGAAAGTGAACAAGAGTTGGAATTTTAAGTATTAAGAGGTAGAACGTTGTTTAAAGGAGGAGTGTTGATAATTGCATCACTCCTAAAGGTCGTTTGATTTTGTCCTTGAGTCAAAAACCAAAAATATTTCCACGTGATTTAATTTGACCACTATATCATCAAGTTCGTATCTGATGTCCCTCATAATTCTCTTGATACCTTGTTGTCCAACAAAAATTTTGTAATTGTCAACTTGTTTGTCCCGAATATCCATACTAAGAACATTTTCCATCTTACGATGAGTAGTGATTGAGTGGATAAAATGTAATCTTATTTCCCTGAATTTTCCAGGATCAGGAACCGATTTCAACAAGTGGTTGCCAATTTTGTAATTAGAGTGATATATTCGGTCTCTTAACTCCCTTGCTTCCAACTACATAATCTCCTTATTAACTTCCAAAGGAGTTGCATAAAAAAACATGGTTATCGATTCCCAAACAAATAATCATCGGTGCCTGGAGGAGAAGCCGCCTGAAGCGCCACACCCGCGTCAGGGAAGCCTTTTTCATGGACCCATATCCACCGAGAACCTGCCAAGAAAACACAAGACCAAGACTCGAAGAAAGTGGTAGAGGACCCAACTAATGGCCTCGCTAGTAATACCAAAACTACAAAATAAGTATGCCTTAAAGAATTTTTGATAATTGACCCCCGTAGAAGAAGACCACTATAAAGACAAAGCTCCCAAAATTTTGAAAACTGACAAGAGGCACAATGCTGCAAGGGAATGGTTACCTTCTCACTAGTAAACTATTAAGAGGAAGGTGAATTGTTTTCTGTCAGAGAAGACCAACTGAGTTCAAATCGACAAACATACACAACCGAATTTTTCCAATGAGACGCAGGGGATGTGGTAACCAGAACTAAACGAGGTGGTAATGCTTGGATAAAATTGATATTGGGAGAGGGAAAATGTGTGTATCATAACCAAAATGAAAAGGTTCCTTGGAACCATACCCCACAAACCAATACTGGACAATTAGAAGAAATTTCTGTTGGGTCAGAATTCTAGGAGGTCGCTAAAGGAATAATTGCAACCAGTTGAAAAAAGGTACCGGACACGGAACTATATAGAAATAGTATAAAAAATATGGACACCATAGATGAAACAAATTGTGAAACTAACATAGACTCCCACATTACAACAATCAAGAGAATTATGGTTACCCAAGTTTGCAAGACATGATAATTTTGAACTAAAGAGCGATGTTGATAAAGGGGCCAAAGATGTAGTTTATCCAACCAGTCTCCCACTACAACATTTGAAGACATAACCACAACCATGAGCCTACCCTCTGCAAAAAAAGAATGTAAAAACCATAATACCCAATTTTTTTCCACATTGGGCCAATACAGAGCTGCATCTATATAATTGTTTGCGTAAGTTCACAAGAAAAATAATTAAAACATGGCTCCTACATTTTCTTTGGTCATACCCAGGTGTAACACATACTCCAGATATTTACCATCCCAAACAATGACCCAGAATGAGGTCATAAATGAAAATTCCATTAGTGTCAGTAAAAAAGCCTCCAATAACCAATCCTCCATGGGGGTGGAGCTCCATGCCTGAACAAGTGAGGAAGGTTTCATTAATAGAACATATGATCCAGAGAACTACCTTAACCCTGTGCATGTAACATTTATTATCACTGATCCCAGGTTGGTGGCTCCCATGATGAGAGCCCTCAGTGTGCCATGCACGACCCATGTGTGGCCATGTGGAGAGGCAAATTATCTCCTCTAAGGCCGCCACCTACCACCCCTTACAAAATCCCCGCATGTGGATGATAATTTTTTCTAGAAAAAGATTGCTAGAGAGACGCATCATGCCAATAATACCCCCTCGTTCCATGCTATAAAAAATTCATTTAAACACCCCCAATGGGGATTTAAGGCTCAGGTCTATATTTTTCTTGGTATACACTCAAAATGACCTCTTGGAAGACTTTTCGATTAATCAGTTGAGGCCATGACATGTTAATGAATATGTGTCCTCTCAAGCTACCCCAATTCGCCAAGATATCTGCCATCTTATTCTTGTCCCGCCACGTGTGCTTGGTAATCACATAATCTAATTTACTCAACAATGTTTTGATATGTGTTACCACTTCCTAAAATTTCTAATACTGAATGGATTTTTTCAACGAGTAACCTGCTATTAACTTATTTATGCAACTATTCACTAGTTAGGAATCCCCGTGGATCTGAAGTAACCAGAATCCTTCCTTAACTACTATTTGAAGCCCTCTCTACAATGCAATGAATTCTACTAGATTATTCATAGTTGTCCCAAATGAAAGAGCATATACTTAGATTGGATCAAAATTATCATCCTTGAAAATGCCTCCCAGTCTAGTGTCACTAGGGTTTCCCTTTGAGGCACCATCAAAACTTAGTGAAATAAAATCATTAGGAGGAGGAGAGAAATTTTTTTCAATAGATGTTTTCATTTTTCACAACCTGAGAGGATGGGTTGAGGGAGAGGATATTGTATATCTAGTATCTTAAAATTATGGCCTCATAATCATCAATTGGATCATCTTGTATGTCAAAAGGGGACACCAACACTGTCTCTCTGATATTCTTGATTATAATGTTCTATACAATGGTTATGGGCCTATATTTTCCTTCAAAAATTATTAAATTCTTCTCTTTCCATAAGTTCCACAATGTAAACACTAGATTTAGAAGCCAAGGTTTCATTAGAATCTTATGAGTGAATTTTCTTCGAAACTAGTTTACAATCCATGTCTTTAAGTCGACTGGATGAGGTAAGACTGGGAAACATTATTTACAAACTCCCATGTTTTGCTATAGTAAGAGGATTTGAGTAAAATATTGTTGAATGATTCTTCATTTTTTAGACATAACATATACATAGGCACCCTCAAAACATTTCCTATGCAGAAAGTCCCAAGTTAGTGTGCGTCCCTAAGCTATCAACCATAAAAAAGTTGAAAATTTTGGCCATCCCTAATCCTGCCAGATTTTGGGCCATGGATGGTATCACGTTAAATTGGGGAATCTAGTATGGAATAATAAGCTATTTTATTGTGAACGTTCTAGATGGTTGTCTTCCCCATTGCATTCTATCTTATTTTATTGAGGTTCATATGATTCTTTTGAGAAGGATTTGGTGTGGGTCCTCCCAATGGAGGTTTACCACAGGGAGTTCCTAATCACCCATTGTTTTCCATTGCCTCCATCCCTACTCCTCTACTTCAAGTCTCCATAAATTTTCCACTTGAATGGATCCTTGGGCTTGTGTTCATGTCTGAATGGGTTATAGGTGTTCATTATTTGATGATAGTGGATATTATTGCCAAGAGTCCCGAAATAAATTTGTTCTGCCTCCTCAATATACTAAAAAGCCAATTTTTCCATTGCATCATTTGATGCTTGTGCCCAGTTCCATAGCCCTGATCCTTTCTTATTTTTCTATAATGTAGTATTTCCTGCTGTGAGTGCAAGGGAAGGTACTTTCGATACCATATTTTCTTCCAAAGTTGGGAATCTTGTTGAATCCACAACCACCATAACTTCATATCATAGGCTTTACTAATAAGAAGGGGGTCATGAAGACCTAAGAAACCATTCCTTTTTAGAGAAGTCAACTTTTCCCATCCAACCAATGCCCACTTCTGAGTTTTTACCAAAACTTTCCATAAACAATTTACTCCATAACAATCTTAACTATTGGCACATAGTAATAGTGATAGGCATTACCGATAATTGATAATTTGGTAATGCTTTTAGGATTGCTTTTGTTAATATGAGATGAATTGGAAAATTTAGTGTTGGGACAGGGTCCCCTAGGTCAATTTTGGGGCCAAAGCCCAAGTTTTGTTGTAAAGAAGGTAAAGACTTTACAAGTTTTGGTCACGGAGTGTGTAGATAGTAAAGTGTCATAAAGGGTTTTACCCTTCTATTATGTAATTTATGTCAGATTTTGTAGATATACCCATGGTCCACGGACCATGGGATTGTATAAAAAGGAGAGTCTTAGAGAGTATAAGGAAGTAGTAGATAACAAAGATGATGAAGATGAATGTAATGGGTCAGTAGACAGAAAAGTGAAGAAGTCTTATAGTAGAAGGGAGGATTTGAAGCTGTGTGCATAGAGGCCTAGAGTAGAGACCGCAGCAGAATACGCAGACCCCTGCAGCTACGTGTGCAGGGAAGTCTTGAGTCTCTAAGCAGAACTGAATTATTAATAAAGAGATTATTCCATCAATTTGTGTGTTTATCTATTTATTTTTTCTATGAATGAATGCACTTTTATGCTATGATGAATGATGGGTTTATGAATTAATACTGTATTGAGGACGATTTTACATGATTTATATTGTTATATGGGTGCAAGTAATAATAAATATTTACATGAAGAATATCTTGTTGCATTTTAAAGTTATCAAACACTTAAGCCAATCTAGGTAAATACGGGATTAAGGGTAATCACAGAGGCACGTAAGTGGTTGATTCGCTTGTTTAGGTTCTGCGAAAGTTAGTCATAAACACTCGCAGAGGTATAGAAGTTAATTAAGGGAACTTATATTGACAAACTCTAAAGACGTATCGATCTACGCGAAGGTAGGTTTAGGGCATAAAACGACATTACACTAATCTCTAGGTGCGAAAACTTGGTTCCAACATCCCCCCATACTACTTCGGGTGAGACTTCAGTCGGCGCTCTCCGAGTTGATGCTGAAAGGGCCAATAGTGTAGGGATTTGTTTGGAAAAACTAACTCTAAACCTGGTTCAAGACCCACTAAGCCAACAAATGGTTCTGTTGCTGGGATGGGATCTGCATAAAGAGATGTGTGATGTCGCATCACTAGAATCCAACAAAGAAGGAAATTGAGGAGTGGTTGGATAGAAAGGTCCATGAATTCGTGGTGCAAGAAAATAGAAATCTGTGCTTGACAAAATAATAATGGTTGGATAGGTATTTGTACATAGAGATACACGAAATTTTCTTATGTTCCTTCCCAATTGAGCTATACGAGTGGATTGCTAAATTGACAGACGACCAAGGAAGGTGGAGGTTTGACGGTCCAATATTGTGGACCTTGTAGTTAGTGTGAATATTGGAAGCCTCTAAAGATAAGATCACGTGCATTGTTGATCACTGCTTGATCATTTCATGGGAAGATTTGTGACAGAATTCATGGTCAATACTTCAGTCAGCTACTATGAAGAAGGGCAATGCTTCTTCAAGGAACCACGAGGTAAGTATTTAATATCTTTCAATACTTGGATTAAAATGCTCTTGTGTGAAAAGTGGGTTATGCCACTACCTTGATGTTTAGAGCTACGCGAAGTGGAAAATTATTTAGGGATAGAGGGAGAACAGGCCCTGAATATAGCCTGCTGACTGAGCCTCCTCTGAGTGACGACGAAGGAGTAGCGCAGGCTTCACTGCAGAGTGTTGTTAGTTAATAAGGAAAAGGTTCCCGAAAATACCCCATTTGTCGACACCACCTCCATCTTCACCTCCATAGCCTACACCTTCGCCGACAATGCCACCACATTCGCCACTGTTCAATATGGAGAATACAATGAAGTTTCTCGTTTTCAAGGGCTTGGGAAATGGTGACCCGGACTGGTTTTGGTTCGTTGTGAAGGCTGTATGGACAACCCAGAATATTACAGATGATCAGATGAAGAAAGAAACATTGGTTACTGCTCTAGAAGATCGTGCACTAACATGGTACATTAAGTACTGTACCAATAACCCGACAGCTCCATTAGCAGACATTCAGACTGGGTTGAATAAGGAATTTAGTAGGCCCAGGTCTGAATTGCAATCAGTCATTGGATTCAAGGAAATCATGATGAGTCCTGGAAAAACACCCTGGGAGCTAGATAAAAGATTGAAATGAAAGATCCATGAAGCTAACATGAATCTTATGGATGGACAGGACCGTGAATGGTTGTAGCTTTGCTCTTGCCTCACCTAAGGGTTTCTTTATCACAACAAAATATTGGGACCTAGGCAGAATCCCTGGAGATTGCAATCACATTGCATGAGACACTAATTCAATATGCTTCTTTGGGAGTTCATAAGATTCACGCGGAGTTACAGAATCTTTGCCTATAGTTCCAAAGTTTGAAGAAAGATAAAGCAGCTCGGTGAGAGGTGCACAAAGAAGTTTGGTGCCTCAAGTGTGAGAGTCGGGGGAATGATAAAGATCACTGCCCTATCTTCACGAATTATGTTGTAGGAGGAGGGCCGATTCCATTGAGGCCGAAAGCGCAAGTAGGGCTGAGTATGAGGCCTAACTGTGGTGCGCTATCTATTAGGTAGCTGGAAATCATGTCATAGATAATTGTCAGTTGCTACAAAAATTTGTACAAACACCGCAACAACTATTCTGCAACTTCTATAAATCGGTGGGTCACGATGAGCGTAAATACCATAACTATGACATGACGATGGAAAGAACACCCATATATCGAATTCAGACAGAAACTCGGCCTCCGGATCAAGGCACTCAGGGAGTGTGCAGAGGATATCAGTGGCATGGATGAGGCTGAGGTGGAGGAGGACCTGTGAGAGGTCGAGGGCAAGTTATTTGTTACAATTGTGGAGTACTAGGACACTATGCATGAGAGTGTATGAGCCTGAAGTGCCCGTCATGATGATACTGTACTCAGTTTGACCACACAATAGAAGATTGCCCTGTATTGATAGCTAAAATATAGGAGAAGAGGGCGCAACCTCAACAGCCTACCCAAAACTTGCAGATAATGAGGGCTGAACCCCATGAAGAAGATCCTAATGTGAATATCGTGTTGCAGAGTGGAATGATGATTGATGAGGATACTGGAAAGAAACCTAAAGAAGGTGAGTAGGTCCGCAAATCTCCATAAAAAGAGGTTGGGTTTGATTTGGAGCACGCAAAAGAAAATTTCATGGAAGCGAAGAAAAGCTTCACTGAGTCCTCTACCTCAGGAAGTCAAGATAAGCTATCTGAACAAATGGATCCCTCCATGCTTACTACCTTTTTAGAAACTTGCATGAAGTTGTTGCATGATAGCAAGGTTGTGAAAGGGTTACAGGAGTTGATAAATAAATGTGTCGATAAAAAAAATTCTCCTGAGGGACCTCATGTAGTCAAAAAAATTGGTAAGCATAAGGAAAGAACAGGACGTGAGATGAGACTCACTGCGCAAATAGGAGAATATGAAATGGACCAAGTTATTCTAGATCTTGGGTCGGATGCGAATGTTTTGCCTAAACAGACATGGGAAGGAGTGGGGAGACCTACGCTGCAGTGGTCTCCATTTCAATTGAGGATGGAAAATCAACAAAAGATTATCCCCATGGGAAGATTACAGTGAGTCATAGTAGATTTTGAAGGTGAGAGCGCACTGGCTAATTTCGAAGTGATAGAGATTTTTGATCACAGAAATTCCTATCCTGCGCTCTTGGGGATCGATTGGCTATTGATATGAATGGAGTGATCAATTTGAAGAAGAGGATGATGTCGTTTGAAAGGAATTCACTCCATGTAGTAGTACCTTTAGACCCTACAAAAGGACCGCGCTATACTGAACTGGTCCACGATTACGAAAGTGATGATGATTTGGACCAGATATACAAAATAAAAATGTGAGACCAAGATTGGGTGAATCCGATAACCAATGAATGCATTGCATGAAGTATCTACGCTGCATTGTAACATGATGACTAAATCGTTGCAGTGAGTATTATAGGAGGTAAGGAGTTTTCCTTATTATGATGGTCTAACTGACGTAGATAAATGTTTCGATACATTTGAAAGGGAAGTACCAGAGAAGCATCACTTCCAAGCCTTGGATTTGTCGCTGCACACTAAACCAACAAGATGGTGGGGTACGCACAAAGACAATTTTGATGGATGGCGTGAATACAGAAGAATGATGAGGTTGCGGTTTGGTCGCCCAAATGTGTGACTAACAGATAAATCTGATGGAAGGAGCGATTCGCACGATCATTTTACTAAATGGACCAACATTTATGGAGTGGAGCCACAACCTGAGTGGGTACATTTATTTTGTCATACTTTGGATGTAATTCCAATGAATTGGTACCTGGAAACAGAGTTCCTCCATGGCACGAAAGAGTGGGATGTTTTGAAGCAGGTATTTTTGATGACATTCAGATTTGAGGATGGATTCAAATTCATCGGTGAAGCATTGCAGGAGGTCAAGGCAAAAATCTTCAGAATAGCGTGGGATACCTTGGATTTAATTCAACCAGATTGGACCACCCAGCTGCGCCATGTGTGGGAGTGCTACAATGTGACTACTGAAGAAGAAGAGGAGGATCCAAGGAACATTAACATCCTAGAGGTAGAAGGGCACCGCAAAGTTGAGGGACCATAAATAGAGAATCCACATATCACCATGCCACTGATAACCAGACAAGTGAATATTGGCATAGAAGCGAAACCAAAGTTTGCGAAGATAGGGGACTACAAGGATGATGCTATGGTGGATAAGTTCTTTGAGTTGCTCCACAAATATCAAGATTTGTTTCCCACAAAATTTTTAGACTTAAAAGGCATCGTAGGCGATTTAGGAGTGATAAAAATAACTTTGAAACCAGACGTGAAGCCTATTAGGCAGAGGCCATATCGCCTTAATCTTAAGTACAAGGAAAAGGTTTGCTTGGAATTGGACAAGATGTTGGCAGCAGGTATTATTGAACCAGTGGAAGAATTTGATTGGGTGAGTCCAACGGTATTTTAGGAAAAGAAGCAAAAGGATGAAATCAAGATTTTCATAGATCTCAGGAAGCTCAACGATGCCTGTGTTCATGATCCTTTCCCGACTCTGTTCACAGATAAAGTATTGGATAACGTTGGAGGATAGGAAGCATATTCATTCACTAATGGGTTCTATGGATACCATCAAATAAATATTGCGCCAAAAGACAGGAGTAATACTACCTTTGTGACTAAGTGGGGATGCTTTCAGTATACGGTAATGCCTTTTGGACTTAAGAATGCACTGGTAATCTTCTCATGCGTAGTCATTGTGACATTCAAGGAGTTCATCCACAAGTTTTTGGAGGTATATTTTGATGATTGGACAATGTTTGGACTAGTAAAGTGCCATGTAGCTAGTTTGCACTTAATGTTGGATACATGCCGAAGGTATCAGATTGCGCTAAACTTGAAGAAGTGTTTATTTTGTGTCCCTTTCGGAATCTTGCTGGTCATGTAGTGTGCAGACAAGGCTTAATGGTGGACCCTGCTAAGATCGCAATTATCATTAACTTAGAGGTGCCAAGGAGTGTTAAAAAATTTCGCGCAACACTGGGTCATATTGGATACTATCGAAAGTTCATTAAGGGTTATGCCCAAATTACTGCACTGATGGAAAAGCTATTGAAGAAGGATGTTACATTCTATTGGGATGAAGAATGTTAGTGGAGTTTGGATGTATTGAAGGAAAAAATGGTCACCGCGGAAATCCTAGTCTTCCCGGATTGGAGGAAGGAGTTTCATGTGCATGTGGATGCTTCATGTATTGCATTGGGAGAAGTGCTAACACAAACTGATGAAGGAGAATTGGATCACTCGATAGTGTTTGCAAGCAGGAATCTGTCTAAGGCTGAAATGAATTATTCGATGACTGAGCGCGAAGGGTTGGCTATGGTGTCAGCGCTCTAGTAGTTTAGACATTACCTACTAGGCAGACACTTTAAGATGTATACAGACCATTCTACATTAAAGTACATAGTCAACAAGCCTGTGTTGGGGGGGAAATATGTAGATGGATGTTGTTGTTTCAGGAGTATTATTTCGAAGTAATTGTGAAGCTAGGGCAATTGAATGCAGGGCCAGACCATCTGTCACATATTGAAATAGGAGAGGGGCCTACCAATTTTGAATAAGGGTCGACTGGCATGCAACTCTTTGCGGTGCACACAACCAACAATCACTTTGCAGACACTATCCACTTCCTCACTATAGGAATAGCTCCAGAAGGATACACAAGTCAACAAAAGAAGGAATTGGTGGTGCGAGCGATAGATTTTTCTGTTATTGTAGGTCACTTGTATAATATGGGATTGGATGAGATACTGCGATGCTATGTGCTTGATTTTGAATGCAACAGTATCCTAGCTGAAGCTCATGGAGGGGTTGTGGGAGGCCATTATTCAGGAAAAGAAACATCGCAAAATATTTTACGCATTGGGTTGTGGTGGCCAAGATTGCGAAAAGGATTTCAAAGAATATTGTAGGGCGTGTGATGCATGTTAGAGAACCGATAGGCCATCATAGAGGGATGAGCTACCCTTGAATCCGTAGGTATCATTGCAGCCATTTGGGAAATGGGCAATTGATTTTGTAGGACCGATTCAACAAATAGGCAAGAAGATAGGTGCTCGGTATGTTATCACCGTGACAGAGTATCTAAGCAAATGGGTGGAGGCACAGCCTGTGAAGGGCTGTACAGGGGAAACAACAGTGAAGTTCTTATTTGAATTTGTGTTGACCAAGTTTGGTTGCCCGAAGATTTTGATGAGCGACTGCAGTACACATTATACAATCAACGTGCTAACAAACGAGTTCTATATTTATCACCAGAAGAGTACGCGATATCATCCTCAAGCCAGTGGGATGGTTGAGGCATTTAATAAGATATTGGAGAACGTACTGATAAAGGTTTGCAATGCGCAGAGGAATGATTGGGATGTGTGCATACCAACTGTGTTGTGGGCTTATAGAACTACTTGTAAAAATCTTACTGGTCAGACACCTTTTAGGTTGGTCTATGGCATAGAGGTTGTGATTCCTATGGAGTATATTGTGCCTAGTCTACACATAGAGGCGTACCATGGAGCCTTAGAAGAATGGCTTACGTAGATAGCAGAGCTCGAAGAAGATAGATTTTTGGCTAGATTCCATTAGCAGGTTCAGAAGGAGCGCGAAAAGGCATGGCATGATCAACACATCAACCTACACACCTTCAAGGTAAATGATTTAGTTTTATTATATGACAGTAAGTTTGATTAGTTTCCAGGAAAATTTTAGATGCATTGGCTCAGGCCATATGTCATCAAATAGATTACCGATGGTGGAGTAGTTTAGCTGGTGAAATTGAATGGAGATCCATTTATGGTAAAGTTAAATGGAAGCTGATTGAAGACATAAATCGGGTATCCAACCCAATGACCACATGACAGTAGCACAGTCTTACTGCTCCAGACAGCTGCAAGGAGGTGTGGGACTATAAACTACACTACCTAGTGTGTAGATCTGCGCGATAGGGTCTCTACACGAAACAGGAGGGTGTCACAGTACTAGACGAAGTGTAAAGGGATCTACACTATAGGAGGAGAGACCGCACAACGTAGCCAGAAAGTGACCGTTACCATCATTGTTCATGAAACGACTACAAGGAGATGGTTAAGAGGAACAAGAAATTGACATTTAAGGAAATTAAGGCTGAATTTAAAAGTGAAATCTTTGGAAATCTTCCGCCAATATAGTATTTATGGATGGATTTTGGGGGGAACGATCGAATTTGAATTCAAATCTACCTATAAAATACGTGTGTCCGTCCAGTGAGAAACACTTTGCATTCTGAGAATTTCTGTGTTGTGTTGTCTCCTGTGAATGAACCATGAGTTCTTTGAGGATTTTCTCGCAAGCCCCGTGTTTGATCAGCATCCTGAGTCAAACCAAAAGCTTATCTGTGATAACATGTTAGGACCATGTCCCACAAAAACTGCAATCACTAGAGGAACTATTTCCTCTAAAGGAGCTGCTCTTGAATTTGTGAGTATGGAGGTTCCAGCAACAGTGCCTACGGTTCCAAGGTCACCTAGGCCGAAGCCTACACCGACGAAAGAGGTCCCCAAGCTAAAGAAGGATAAGAAAAAGAAGTTGATGTGGGTGCATGAGTCACCACAAAAGCATGCAACTACCCAGGCCCAGAGAAAAGAAAAGTCGAGTGCGAAGGAGAAAGGGTAGGTGGTAGATCTGGACGCTGAGGAGGGTGCAAAAGATATCGACATTGAGGGGGTCGACGCTATTTCTAAACTACCAGAGTATATCCCTCCACGTAAGGGCAAGGTGAAGGTCCTTAAGGACCTAGATGCCAGACAGTTCTCACTCAACACACCCCTATTGTCAGGGAACATCACCTTTGAAGGTCTGCGCTTCACGCGGGTCCCACACTTGAAGCTCGAAGACTAGGATTTGGTAGACCATGAGAGGTTCCCCCACCTTGCTAACAAGACCTTCATGCAAATGGTTTTCTACAAGGAGTTTGGTGTCACTACATTGGAGCCGGTGGAATGGATTTGTGGAGTCAACAAGTCAGGGTTACTGAACCTGTTATGGGTGCTACTCTATCATCAGTCAAATATTAACCTGATTGTCATTAAGCAGTTGTTGTGCCTAGTGCATGAGGGGTGCTTATGGCTGAATGAGCCAATCCCTATCACTGATGTGTAATCCATCAGATCACATTATTACCCCATTCAGGATTGAATCCAACCAAGGCATTTGGTGGAAATATGAGAGAGTGCAACGTCATTGAGAAGATGAAGGACAAGTTTAAACTTGTCAAAAAGTCATGTGGGTATTCCATTACCAGCATTAGTGACCTCGCGATCAAGATTTCCATGTAGATTCTAGCTGGAAAATTTATGCGAAAGTGCCGCTCGGACGAGGTACCGACACCAGTGGTTTCATTTGCATCTCAGTGCGCGGAGGGCGTACAATTCAACTGGGCATGCTACCTGTGTAGCAAGTTCCTCACGGACTACAGAGAGGCATAGAACGATAGTAAGAAGTTTCACTATTCATGGTTGTTTCTATCAATTCTTTTGTCACGTGGGATTTGCCGAAGGACAACCAATTTCCTCCTATGGAGAAGGATTTACTAGAAGTGGCAAATTTCGCATCTCTCTGGGCCACAAAAGATGTTGTGCGGGTCATAGTTAGAAAATTATTTTGGGTACTCATGAAGGCAAGCATTCGCATGGCCACCAACCAGAAGCCGTGGTTTTCACCAACCATGTTTGAGAAACTCTCGAGGTACGCGGAGTTCAAAGTGGACTTCCACCATGTTTACATCCAGGCACAAAAATACCCCGAGCAGAATTGGTTTGACTTACCCTACCTGGCTACGGATGATGCTATTGCAGAGGTCATCAAGCGTTGGCCAACAGAGTGGCATTCTACATCGGATGTGGCTGCCAGGACTAGCAAGTCCCCAGAGAAACATAAAAAGGAAGTGGCCAAGTAGAAGGTTTAGTAGTTGGCTGAAAAGACGCCAAGTAGAAGACCCGCATAGAAGCGGAGCATGGCGCAAAGGAACAGGCAGAGCAGGAAGAGCATAGCTCCAAAAGAAGTCAAAAGTCTCCTTTTCCCTAAACAAAGGAAGAAGAGTGGTCAGAGTAGTGTGGAAGAGATTAGTAGGAGAGCACTCCCTTCTGAGTGAAGAGGCATAGGGAGTAGGAAAAGGAAGGACAGCAAAAGAAGTCCAAAGTCACCAAGTCATTGCTAGATCTAATTACCTTACCAGAGGATGACTTGGATGATATTGTAGATAAGGTGCGAGATAAAACAATAGAACTGTTGCAGCAGTTTGAGAAGCAGAAAAAGCATGCAATGAGCACCATCCAGGCGGGTCTATGTGAGCTACAGATCTAAACGATTAGAATCCAGGCAGCTGTAGGACGGAGCACCATTGCATCAACCAATTTGGCACCGAGGACCACTCAAGTAGCAAAGATGGTTTGCTTAATGGATCTCTGGGTAGTTGCATTGCCTAATGGATCTTTGAGTGCAGAGGTGGCTACTGACAAGGTTATTGTCAACTCCTTGAAGAATATTGGCCTCAACCTAGCTGCGCTCCCCAGCGAGTTACTTCACACACTGCAAGCAGGTGTGATGGAAAAAGTTAAGGCCCAGGAGCAGCGCACACTGAGAATTATTAGAGAGTACAAAGTCAAGAACAAATAGATATTCTTGGAGAATTTAGAAGCACTGGAAGCATGGAAGAAAGTTCAAGCGCAAAACGAGCATGTTGCAGCTATAGTGGTCGAGGCATACAGAACAGTTCATGAACTGCATATCCTAGAGGAAGCACCATTGGACGCGAAGATCAAGAAGTTAGTTGCAGGTGTGCAAGACACGATGACAGAAGTGGCTAAGGTTCAGTTCGAACTTAACCTGAAGATTACAGAGTTAGAGTTGAAGTCACAGCCTTCAACTCCACCAGAGGTCATAGAATAATGTGAAGTTGCTGTGAAGGATGGAGTTGCAGTAGTGGATGCCGTCGTGTTGGATTGCACCACACTTTTCGAGCATTACATGGAGGTAGTCACGGTGATGCAAGAAGATCCTAACCTACAGAGGTTAAACATAGAAGCCCATGAATTGCAACAGTGGTATGATGAAGCAAGATTGATGACGTGCACTGTCGCTATAGCACAACGATTGGCCAAGCTACATGAGGCAAAACAATTGCTCAAATAGGTGGAGGCAGCGGAAAGGAAAGAGATGGTCCTCAAGGACAGATTAGGGTCTTGGCTGGATGAGGCCTATGTTATCTCCACCAACATTGAGGAAAATTTGGCAAGTCTACAGAGAATGTAGTAGAAGATCAAGGAAGATAGTGTAGGACCAACAAAAGAGCAGCTCGTGGAGCAGCTCAAACAGGCAGCCACGCAGAGCGCGAATGAGGTAGCGGTCGCACAAGTATAGTTAGGAGGTCTCCATAGTAAGATATACGTGCTAGCCGAGTGAATCGGGGGTGAGTCACCATATTGTTTTGGGGGTCTATTGGGACAGGGTCCCCTAGGGTCAATTTTGGGGCAAAATCCCAAGTTTTGGGGAAAAAGCCCAAGTTTTGTTTTAAATAATGTAAAGTCTCCACAAGTTGTGGTCATAGAGTGCATATATAGTAAAGTGTCATAAAAGGTTTTACCCTTTTTTATGCAAGTTATGTCAGCTTTTGTAGATCCACCCATGGCCCGCAGACCATGGGATTGAATAGAAAGGAGATTCTTAGAGAGTATAAGGTAGTAGTAGATAACGAAGCTGATGAAGATGAATGTAATGGGTCAGTAGGAAAAAAGGCGAAGAAGTCTTAGAGTAGAAGGGAGGCTCTGTAGCTATGTGTGCAAAAACCTAGAGTAGAGTCCGCAGCTGAGTGTGTGGACCCCTACAAATGAGTGCACAAGGAAGTCTTGAGTCTCTAAGCAGAACTAAAGTATTAATAAAGATATTATTCTAGCAATTCCTGTGTTTATCTATTTATTTCTGCTATGCATGAATGCACTTTTATACTATGATGAATGATGGGTTTATGAATTAATAATGTATTGATGCATGATCTTACATGATTTGTATTGTTATATGGACACAAGTAATAATAACTTTTTACGCGAACAATATATTTTTGCATGTTAAAGTTATCGAACACTTAAGCCGATATGGGTAAATATGGGATTAAGGGTAATCACAAAGGTGTGTAAGTGGTTGATTCACCTATTTACGGTCCACAAAAGATAGTCGTGAACATTCATAGAGGTATAAAAGCTGATTAAGGGAAGTTATGTCGATAAGCCCTAAATACTTATCGATCTGCGCAAAGGCAGTTTTATAGAATAAAATGACATTACACTAATCTCTTGGTGTGGAAACTTGGTTCAAGCATCCCCCCATATTGCTTCGAGTGAGACTCCAGTCCGCGCTCCACAGGTTGATGCCGAAAGGGCCAATAGTGTAGGGATTTGTTTGGAAAAACTAACTCTTGACATGGGTCAAGACCCACTAAGCCAACATTTAGTGTCTTGTAAGTCCATTAGTTAAAATTTTGACGAGAAGATAACAATAACTCTTCCCAATTGGAAGAGTTATTGTAATACAAAACCAATGAAATCCCTAAATAGTTAGAAGGAAAATGATCTATGGTGAATCCGAGAGTTCAACTTAGCCCTATCTGAAGAATGTACGGGCAATTGAAGAAGAAGATTTTTTATTTACCAATGTTTATAACCATACCTGAGGCTTCCGTAAAGAGTTGTAACAATCAACCCATTCTTTTCACTTCTCTTCGAGTTGGTTGGCCAAATAATATGATCATCAACAAACTATTGACGAGTAATAGGAAGATCTCCCCCCTATAGACGAAGAACATAAATATATCTTGATTCTCCTACGTTTTGAAACATGCTACCGAGTCCTTCCATAGCTAAGATGAAAAGGAATGGCGATAAAGGATCACCTTGCCTTAGCCCTCTAGATGTGGAGAAAGCCTCAGAAGGTGACAAGGGATTCCACCCATTCAATCCATTTTCCCAAGAAACTTTAAGCACAGAGAATGTGAAATAAAAATTCCCAATTGAGTCTATCATAGGCCTTCGCTAAATCCAATTTTATCATCATTCCAAGACATTTAGACACTCTTAGAGAGTTAATGATTTCCTGCATTACAATCACCCCATTAGTAATTTATTTTCCTTGGACGAAACCCACTTGATTCAGTGATACTAATAAGGGAAGAAGTTGTTTCAATCAATTCACAATTATGGTTGAAATGATTTTATAAAGCACATTATACAAAGCTATTGGCTCGAATCCATGCAGGTTATTAGAGCTACCTACTTTAGGAACTAGTGCTAGGAACATAACATTTATTTTTGGGTGCAAAGTTACCAATTTCCTTGATTCTTCAACCACCTCTTAAATTTATTTTCTTAGAAAACCCTAGCAAACCCGAAAAAAAATAAGTTGTGAAGCCATTTAGACCAGGTTCCTTTTTCTTGGGCATATTCATAACCACCACTTCGACCTTAGGCATGGTCACTGGTGTCATTAGTGCATTGTTTTTCTCTCTACTAATGAGTTTTGGGATATGTTAGGTTACAACTTCAAAGAATTCTTGTCTTTCTAATTTAACCTCTAACAAGAGATCCTTGAAATACTAGACCAGTTCATGTTTTATATCCTGATGTTGTAACTTCCTAACCCCATTCTTATTGGCGATGGAAAATATTCTATTATTTTGGTGATGTTGGATCAATGCATTGTGAAAGAATGTTGTATTATGTTCTCCCACCTTGATCCATTGTATCGTAGACTTTTGTTTCCACAGAGAATCATCTTGTTTTCATCAATGCTCTAATTTGTGAAGGGTCTCAGCCTCTTGTACTATCAATTATGTAGTTTGGCCTTTTTTAATAACTCTTTGTTGGATGTTCATCATTTTATTTATAGTTCTTTTTTATCTACAAATATATTCTTGAGGACATTCCTATTCCAATTTTTTATTTTTTGCTTCCACACCTCGAATTTAAGTTGAAAAGTATGCATTTTACTAGTCCCTCACAAATTCAACTCCTTCCGCCAACTAGCTAACATATCAACAAAACCATATGATTTAAGCCAAAAACTTTCAAAACAAAAGGGACGATTTGGAGGGTCTTCCTTAATATCAATGTATAATCTAATAGGCCAATGATCCAATCCCATGCAAGGTAAATTTGACACCTATATGAAGATATATTTATGTAGAATATCCTCTCATAATAAAAACCTATCCAACCAGAAAGCTATTTGATAATTTCCTCCACGACAGTTGTACCAGGTGAACACCCCATTATTGGTTGGAATATCAACTAGGTGTAGGTGGTCTATAACACCATCAAAATCAAGAGAGAATTGATCTAGCTTGCGTATGCCACTTTTATTTTCCTCTAATGAGCAGATAATATTGAAATCCCCTCCCACTATCCATAACGAGTTACCTATTATTTGCCTTATATTCTTCAGATGTTGCAAAAAAAGTTTCCTATCCCTCATTCTTGAGGGACCATAAACCATTGAGAGAAAGAAAAATTCATTAGTACCTATATACCTCAACTTTCTTGTAAGGATCCAACCAACTTTCCTGTAAGGATCCAATTAGAAGTCATCTAGTCAAGGAAGAGAATATTTTTACATTTCCACCAGACTACTAATCCTCCTGCAAAACCATGAGCATCTAAAGAGACAATTTCACATCCTTTCCATATTGTACTTGTTATTTGGCCCATTTTCTTGTCATGTAGTTTTGTTTCATGTATAATGATAATCGTTGGATTTTCCTTTTTTATTTGATCCTTAAGATATTTCTTTTTACCTTTTCTATTGATCCCACATACATTCCATGAAAGGATTTTCATGATGAGGAATTAAGAAGGCGCAATGACTTCTCTGTCATTGTTGTAGTTTGGTCCATATTTCCTTGGTTTGTGGTGATATTTTGGCTCGTTCCCTTCTCATGTTTGTTAAAAAAATTCTTCGGTTCTTTAGTGAGATCCTTCAATGGAATTTCTTTCTCGTTTTCCTTAAAATATTGAAAATACTATGTTGTTGGGTCCATAATGGAATTTCTCCTCTTTGTTGTCCAATTGAGATAATCATTTGCACAGGCTTCTCACTCCTCTTTGGATAAGTCCCCTAGGTCTTGTTGTGTCCAATTATTAACCATTGTGATGAGTACCCTCTCCTCTTCTAATAGTTCAGTCGATTATTTTTCTAATAGGGGAACGACTTCACCAAATCAAGGCATAGCATAAAGATCAAACACCTCTTGTGACTCTACCTCCTCTTCTAACGCTTCAAGATACCCTTATAAGGGGTCTATTTTGGTGGTGCAATCTCCATATGAGTGGCTTATATATACCAAGGGTCCTCTTCCGTATCCTCAAGCTCTGAGAAAGTATTTTTCTCTTCGAGTCCCTTTGTGCTAGAAGTAGCACATTTTCTATTGTTTCATCTCCTAGAAGTGACCTTTGTGAAACCATCATTTCACCTTTGTAAACCAAACCCTTTTTCCTTATTTTTTAGAGGGTGCTATCTTATTAATGTTGGGTTGTGTTATATTCTTTCCACGACTAGCCCACGTAGTTAACCGGGGGGTTAGGGGGGGGCAGAGCCCCCCCTTCATTGCATTGATTACATAGCGGGGGGGTCACTGGAGGATTGATTGGGGCGGGTAGCCCCCCTCTATGGGGTCTAGGGTAGCACCCTAGGGAAATTTGTTTTGGACCCTATATTAGGTTGGACAGACCTACCTATGGTTTTATGCATGGCTTTTGCACATGGTTTTGGATGCGATGGTTTTTGGTCCATGGTTTTGGATGCAATGGTTTTCATTCCATGGTATTAGATGCTTCGACATGTATAAATATGTATTGAAACATTGAAAGGAACATAATGAAAAATGAAGCTGGTAGTCCTAGTTTTGGGATCTAGGGGAAAATATCTGTGTATATGTGTTTTATGTGTTATGCTCTCGCATTTTGTATTTTCTATGTTTTAGAATTTGTATGTAGGTAATTTTTGTACGGGGTTAAAACCTACAATTAAGTGGCCATGCTAGTGACAAATACTACACTTGAAAGGAACGTGCTCATAATCTAAATATTATTTCCAATTCTCACCCTAGTAGTCCAACTCAATATATTTGGGTAAAGGTTGAGATATGTTCATATCAACATATAACCTATCATAAGACATATGTTTCCCCTTTTTTGCGACTTCTAAAAATTTAACAAGATGGCCTAGTGTCTTTCCTATCCCTTCTAAAATTTCTGGAATCCAAAAGTCTATTGGTAAAGAGTTCAATCTTAGCCAATTGGTTCTTCTGTAAATTCCTCTCTGTCGGCATTGAAGTAAGCCTCCTAGGCTCTTATATAAAGGTCTATTTTTCTCAAGAAATATTGTCCTCCTTCAAATATCCTAACTTTGTCTTCCAAATTGGAAAATATAATGGTGAAAAAACCTTTTGGGCCCAGCCGCGGTTCCACCTCTCTCTTTGGTTATCAATTTTGTTGTATCCATCGCTCTATCTCCTTCTCTGTTGACCATATACCTATAAAATTGAATATAAAAGCATGACCTCTCATCTGTTTCTAGTGATCTTCTTAACATCTTGTGGTAATAACAAATCAAGGGTTTATGGAGGCCTTAGGGATACAATGACCCTTTAGACCCTTCTGTCACTGATCTCCCAAAATCTTCATTTGAGATTAGCATATAAAGCATCATTCTTCTCGTGCTTCGCATTCTCCTTGAAAAGGCCTGCCAACAACCATGTTTTGAAAGGAGGGTGCTCCCTTCCCACCTTTAGATTCATGCAGGGAGGGTTCATAACTAATAGAATCAAGATTTTGGTAGAATTTTGGGATGATTCAAAAATGGGGAAAATCCCAACCTCTGCAGAACTTCACAGGACCAATGTCATTGCCTTTCAACTCTCCACTGCTTCACAACCATCTCTTTGTTGTAAAAACTAATCATCATTATCAACAACAATATTACTATATCATAATTGAATATACATAATAAAAAAAAAGAAGTAAATATGTTTGCATATATAAGAGATGAAATTTTAACATATGCATTTAATATAAACATTAATCTACCTCAAAATAAAAAGATAAATATAAAATTAACTTTATATAAAAAGAGCATAAAATATTGTTTACATACAAATATAACTATAATGTAAATATAAATATCTTAACAATATTTTTACATATGTATATTTACATAAATTATGAAGTCCAAATTACTTTAAAAATATTTTATGAAAAAAATATATATATTAAAAAAATATTATATTAACCTAAACTTTTAATTTAATTTTTTAATATTTATTCAAAATATTTATACAGTAAAATATAAGAATAAGAGTTAATATATGATTTATGAGAACTATTTTTTTTATTATTTTTAAATAAATTTAATTATTTTAAATTAAAATAATTAAAATTTTAAAATTTAAATTACTTGTTTATGATGAATGATGATGACCAATGTGGTATATATGACCTTAATAAGGGATTAATTGTGGCTCTTTAATATTTTATTTTATGATAAAAAATAAGGAAAAGAAACACTCCAAGATTAGTATAGTTCTGACTTAACAAGTCAGTAAGGTTGGATTTGGCAAATGTTTTGGAAATGAGAATAAATGTGAGTAAGAGTCGAGAAATTTAAGAGAAAGTGTTTTTCATCTTCAACCCACTTAGTATCACAAAGGTGGAAGGTTCTTTCATCCCAAGGTGTTGTGGGAACATTCCAACATCTGGTTTCACTATGAAGCTCATGAAAATTAGTTCTCATATTTACAATGTTCATTATCTTCTTACTATTGGTCAATGCAAAGAGGTAATACAAGTTAGCAAGGGTGAGGTTGTTACACAATATTTTGTCACACCTCCTGTTCACTTTTTGTTCTATATCCCAAACTGCCAAAATGTTGACAACTATGAAGTATATCCATCATTATACACAGACAAAAACATCCCTAAAAAACTAAAGGAAAATTGCATTGAGTCAATTTTGAATAAGATTAGCTAAAACCTTAATTTTTAGGGCCAATGCTCTTTGCTCCATGACATGCCCATGTTGATGGCAGGTTGCACTACTTTTCCCTAGTGCTTCCAGCACAGGTTTTGATATAAAAACCCACGTTGAACCTCTTCTCATAGGTTTTCCCAAAATGGGGGAGAAGCTTCGTATGCTAGAAACTTTGAAAACAACGAGTTGGATATTGGTTGTTGTAGATATGGTCGAGATCTCCCATTTGGAGCTCTTGATATTATCATTATTATCCTTTCCCTTGAGATTTGGACCTTCCTCCCCCTTTTGTGGATCCCTAACTCCTTCTCCTTTACTATTAATCAACTCCCTTCCATCCCCAAATGGTTGGTCATTGATTGCCTGAATTCCTATAATGAGATTATGCTCAAATGCTTCTGATTCTAACTTGGAGAAGGCGTTATTGAAGATTCTTTGCTTGGACTTGGACATCGACCAAAATGAGGTCTCCAACATCAAGGCATATGTTGTATGCTTCTCTTTTTAGCTTATTAATATATACATTTGATGTTCACTTTCCATAATTGTGTAAATGATCTGAATTAGATCCATCAAAGACTGTCAAAGAACCATGACTGTATCAAGTCGAGACAAATCTCTAAAAATTCCCAAACAATGATCAAAAACACCCCTGAACTACTGGCAATGGCAGCCAGCATGGAACGATGAGGGCCTTGGTAAAAGCGCGCTAACCGAGGCCCATGGAGACTACACAGGAGGTCAAAGTAGCCCCTAGGAGCCCCGGATCGGGAAAAGGAGGTGGATTCTAAGTGCTAATCGTGTATTATTGGGTGAATAGGGCCAAAATGGAGGAAGCCCGAGCACACAGACGCATGGCGAACCAGAGAACTGCAGGTGGAAAAGGAAAACAATGCTAAAAGGACAAAAGTAGGACCCACACTTTGGAAACCGACAGTATTGATCGAGGTGCCCTCAAACGGTAAGCGGTTTTGGATGGAAGCAGAGCGATCCCACTCAATGATCGACACGTGGCAAGCAGAGGTGAGAGAAAACTGCCATTGATCACGCATTATCAGTTGAGAAAGTCAACCGCATGGAACATGCATATGACGTTGGATCTGGGGGACCCAGATCGGACGGCTGAGATCGCGCTCGATGGAGGAAGCGGAATCGACGAAGGAATACACCACATTTCATAAGGATTTGGAATCCATTTAACCCCCATGGTGGCAGAAAGACTTCATCCATGACATAACTGAAGAAACGAATCAACGAAGCAGGATGGCGCTATTTAGAGGAGGACATGTGGCCACTTCTTGAGCGTTCATGATGACATTGAACAAGGAATTCCAGGTGCAGCTGCAGAAGGTGAATCAACAGAGGTGGAAGATGTACTGAACAGGCATGAGTTCGAATCGCTTCAAATCCATGAATAGAAAACAGAGACAGAATACACAAGTCAAGTCAGAGAACAGTCTGAGAGATGAAGAAATACCAGAATCCCGAGAGGAGGATGGAATACACAGAGAAAGAAGACAGTGAAGCAAAAGCAGAAAGAGACAGAGGGCCAAGCTGACCAGCGGCAACATCGAGCACCAGAGAGCTTGAGAGATTCAAGCCATCCCATAGAGGAACTGTCTGGGCTGAGCACCACATTTGGCTCTTTCCACTATAGACCAGAAGGTCACAGAGCTAGTAGGAAGAAGAAGAGTCTTTGTACTCCAGTGGCTTGGGGAATCCAAGAACCACCCTGCCAAGAAAACCTACTTCAAGAGAACTCACATTGGGTCCCTGCATTCTAATTCTCTGCTTAAAGACACAATAAAACAAGGCCACCATTGAAAGTTGGACTGGAGACGTAGCCCTAGAGAATAGGGTGAACTCCTTATTAAAATTCTTGTGTCTTTGTGTTTGCTTACTGTATTTCTCTGTTGTCTTTCCTTTTAATGTCTGTGTATTCACAATCTGATCGATCCGTTGCTTAAATAACATAGGATACACACTAGCACATGAGTCTGTAATACCTTTAAAATAATAAATCTTTAACTGATGTCACTCATAGGGTGAATATCAAATCAGTAAATTTTTATGCTTTTAGCTTAATACTCCTTGATCTATTAAGTAGTTTATGTTTGATGTATGTCATATATTCTCTTGTACCTTGTATTTCTCTTTGATCTTTCTTGTAGGTACTCGGATGTGAAGAACAAATAAGGAGCGAGCCTCAAAGCAATGGAATCAAAGTCATCTCCAAAGGATTGAGTGATTAACATCAGAGAAAGGTATGTCACTCTCTCTCTGCATTTGTTAAAAAGAAGCTAGGAAAGTGTATGTTAATTTTTTTGGTTTGTTCCTAGACCCACTCATTGGGATATAGATATCGCCTATGTCCGCATATGGGATTTTCCTTCACAACAAAATGGAGACTCCATTGGGTAAGCTATAGCCTCTTCAATCTCTTTTTCAATGTGCTCTCTTGATCAATTTGACTAACCATTGAGTTCTCAGTTAGTTTGAGCTTGTATAGATCTGGAAAATCATTGATTACTACCTTAGAGTGCTCAGTCTAGAGTTTTTGTTGAAATATTTCTTGTTTTTTGCCTTATTCCTTGCCCATCATGTTTTTTACTCAGATAGTTGTGCTGTCGGTGTGCTCTCCTTTAAAAAAATCACAATGAACCCTTGTTCAGCACAAGTTTGGCCATTACAACCATGTTGATCTTAGAGATTGGTGAAAATTAGGGTTTCTCTATGAAAATACAGTGTGTCTTAGCTCTTGAGGTCCTTTTTCTTGTACATTACGATTGGATTTATTGGTGTTTTTTCTGATTATGTTATTTGATTATCCAATTCTTGTCTCTTGAGATTTCAATTATTTAGAGTGAAATTGGATTGTTTCTAGGGTTTTTACATCATTTGATTGTCTTTTACCACTTGTAAGTGTCACTAAGCTTGTATTTTCTTAATTGATTAGATCTGGTTATCTATTTCAAATCATTCAAAACGTCAATTTGCATTAGTTTTGGCTTGTCTTTTGCAAATTGGATTTTCGATTGCATTAGGTCGTCTTTCACTTGAAAAAACATCTTTGTTAATTATCGAACATAGATGACGTTGTTTGGTTTACAATATGAAAAGAGTGAATTATTTATTCATTCAAAAGAGAAAAGTGAAACACATTTTCATTTAAGTGCTTTTGGATTTGACTTGGTGTTTCTTTGATTGGTGCATTAGAAGCATTTGAAGCATTTAATCAAAATCTCAGTTTTTCTTTAATTGAATCTTTGATTGCATTAGAGCATCCAAAAATCAAAGAGAAGATCATTTATATAAAGTGTATCTTAGTGAAGTAAACATCCTTTTCCTTTCAATAGATTGCATATAAGATAGTGAAGATTGTTTTTTCTTTTTCATGTCGCATTTGGAAAGAAATGTTAGTGGAGGCATGTTCTTTGATGCATTATCTTGTTTGATGCATTAATTGATTGAATTCTCTTCCCTTGTTAGTTTATCTTTCATTGAAGTGAAAAGTTTCATTTTCTCATATAGTTGCATTTTAGGATTCAGGTGACATTGTTTGAACCAAAAAAAATAAAATTGAAACATAATTCAAGAATAACATTAAAATTTACTCAATTAACCTTAAGGCACATTTGGAACTTAATGCAAACATTTAGAATTCCATGCTAGAGATGTGTTCTAGCATCTATAAACCAACAACTATCATTAACTTCCTGCATTGTATCTTAGGTGTGAAATCCCATCCCATGTACATAAGTATATAGGATTGTTTTCCAGTACTCTCAGTTACATCGGAGGCGCTCCACATATGGAAAGTATATGGGAAGGCTCTCATTGAACGGTTATGTATTATACAATGCTAACACAGACTTGTGATCCCCGTATTGTTGCTTATATATTGGGAGACCCCACTAGGTTTCTATCCTTTAGCCATAGGTAACTGAGTCAGCCACATTGTAAATGTGACACACTGAACATAACATTCAAGGAGAATGACCACCGTACGTTAAGTCCTTGGTTTCAGCTAAGGTGTATATTTTGGTTCATGAATACTTGGTAAAAACTCTTGCCTAGTACACCCTTTTTGATTTATTTGTTATTTTTAAGTTCTAAAATTTAACTGCCCACAATAACATGACTTACCAATGCAGTTATCCCTAGCCTCACATTGCATGATTAATAGTAAATTTTAATTCTAAGCTCCAATAAACCACCTCATGTTATTTTTGAGAGAATGTCGTCGTGGCTAAACCACTGGCTTTGCCTTACATATCCCATTCACCATCTGACACTGAAGGGTCACCACAAGGAGTCCATCTTGATATATCATAGTCACTTGAAGTCCAAGGTTTTGAATTGGAATTATCTTGAGTATTCAACCCCTTTCTTCTCGTCCTCCACCTTGAGAGTCATCATCTCCAGATTCTGATTCAGAAACTCTTGATGTCCCGTAGAGGTATTTATTATTCCATTCGAATCCGCTTTTTGATCCATTGGTCATATCTTATCAATGACCATATAGTCCATTTGATAACCCCAATGTATCTTTGGAACGTTCTCCTGGTACATTGTGGATTCCTCTTCGTTAACTATTTCCAACAATGGCATCAAAAGGTGAGATTCAAACCTCTCTTCTAGATCCTCCTCCAAAAGTCTCAGCCACTCACACTCCTGGTGTTGGAGATGAATCTAAATATAGCTTTCCACCTTAAGGCTTTCTGTATGTGGGAAGTATGCCACCTCCACCACTGCCTAGAAGAAGTGAACCTTTGTTTCCACTAGGTTACACCTCTTTGGCTCAATTCATTTTAGGTACTCCAAGTGCATCTTCACTTTATCATAATCCCATTTGGTCATTAGGCCCTATGCCTACTTCTGGTCCGTTTCAAGCATGTCCTCTCAAATTCCTGTATAAACTGCAGTTTCTTCATTTCTTGTACAATCGACACTTATGGTTAATGTACCTATAGGTACCTCAGGTCCTCCATTAAGTGGACAATATGTGCCACCACCTATCCCACCACATGGAGGGAAACAACCACCTCTTCCCCATGCACCTCCTGTTTCAGGTGGAACTTATGTGAGTCGATCTCAAACCCATGCTACCAGAGTTAGTGAAACTATTGGTAGTGTACCTTATCCTAGTGGATCATCTATTCCATCTAGATTAGGCCAAATCCTGTATCAACAACCTCTTTTATCTCAGATACCCTACCAACAATAGTACCCTCTATATGGTTTACAACAACCTCAAAATCCACCTTTTAATCAACACGAAAGACCCCAAATGTAGTTGGTTCCAAATCCCTCATTTGGGACATCTGGTCAAATTTCAAATTATAACCTATCAATACCAACATCAAACCCAACAAATTCCACAAGGAACTTTCCAACAAAAACAACCTTATGTACAACAAGGACCTTATGTGCAAGCAGGGCCTTATCAGAAGTTGTTGCAGGAGTAAGGTCGGCCCTTGTAGTAGCAAAACCAACCCTTGTATCAATAAAGCCAACCCTTACAGCAACAAAGGAAACCCCTACAGCAGCAGGGTCAGCAATTTTACCACCAAGGTCAACCGTTGCAACAACAACCTTACACTCCATACTCTTCACAAGTTGTTTATCCACCTTATTTTTATTAATGGCCTATGATGGGTTAGTATCAACCTTACCCTAGCCAAAACCCACCTTTGTGGGGACAAAATCCACCCTTGTATGGTCAGAATACCTCTCAGTGGGGGAAATATTAAACTCCTTATGGTCAAAATCTGTTTCTTTGGAGGCAGAACCCATACCAACAAGGTTGGAATCCACAAACTAGGCGTTATCAAAGGACCCCCATGCCTTTCAATCCACAATTTCCATTTCTAGCAACGTTGGAACTACTGGATGTGTGAAGGCTCATAAATGACCCAACACTCCATTTGTCATATTGGCCTCCGGTTCCTATAAATATTCCTAGTGATTGTCCTAAATTCAAAGAAACGCTTGGAGAATAACCCTAGGCCCACATTATGACTTACCATTTATTGTGTTCATCTAATTCTTGGTTTGATGATTCCATTCATCTACGTCTTTTCCCATGAACCTTGATGGGTGCTACCATGAAATGGTACATCGATTTACCTTGAGGTGCCTTCCAAGACTTAAACACTTTGGAAATGGCCTTGCTTACTCACTTCTAGCTATCGGTTCGATATGAAATTGGTACCCATCTCCTAATGTCTTTGAGACAAAATAATGGTACCCACATCTCCAATCATATTCATGGATGGAGATGTTGACGTCGCCTTATCAAGTTTGATATTCTTGATGAACTTTTAACTAAATGGTTTACCAAATCATTCATTATTAAAATTGCCAAGGAGATCACTATGGGTGGCTATGTGACTGAAGATCAGGCCATTGCCCACACCTAATATCTAGATTTTTTCTACTCCCAATCTGGCACGTTGTATGATCTATTATCTAATTCTTTGAGACCATCGACTGATATGACATATTCCAAACATCCAGAGGCACCGTTCGTCGATGATATTATTGGGCCAGTGACTCAAACTTCTAATAAATATTTTTCTATTTCTACGAAGCATAAATCCATTTCAACTACTACATCCAATTCTCCTTCAAACCCCCCTCAAAATTCTAGTCAAACCTCTAAGGTTAATGCCATTCAATCTACCGCGGTAGACAAAACCTCAAAAGGTAAAATGAATGGTAAACAAAAAGGATCCTATGAAATTATCTGCTGAGGATGTGTCTAACATAATCCCAAATATCATTGCCTCATTTGTGATGAAGATCACTATACCAAGAATTTTCCCCATCGTGCTGAAGTTAGTCGTTTGTTAAAAGGAACCCAACACCGGCCTGTTATAGGGAAATCTAGTGTCCATTCAGAGCTGCTAGTCCCACTAAGATGGGTAGCTATCTTAGAAACAAACAAACTAAAGTTACTTATGTTTTCCTTTATGAGAAGTAGATGAGAGAGAAGCAGAGAGTACCAACCTCAGTCTTTCACTTGGCCCCTTGCTTGTTTCCTCTCCCCTTTGACAGATCTTTGTTGCTCCTCCCTTGTTTGTCCCACTTCAAAGAACACCTGTATAGTCAAAGTAGCATAATACCATCACATCATAGAGATCTACAATCATAAGTAATATAGGATCAGATATATATTGACCACACAAATGCATATATTAACTCAGATATACAAGAATGTGGAGGAAAACTCAAATAGCTTTATTGATAGAAAGAATAGAAGAGAGGATTACAACCCATTGATCTGACCCAGCGTCATCCTCCAAGCATGAAAGCCCTTCTTCACCTCATGAAAAGCTCAGATCACCCAACACTACGATGTTCCACAAAGAAACCAACAACACTTCCTTAAAAATACAAGATTCCAACCTCTGGATCTATGGGATGAGGGATCCATATATAGATGTTTGCAGGTGGGTGAGTCAGCTTCCGGGATTTTGATTAGTGTCCTCTCTCTGATAGTTCTCAATTCCACTTGGAGATTTCATGATCTCTTACTCATCCCTGGGTGAATTCAGAGAGGCAAGTGTCACAGGAGAAGTTTCTAGAATATTTCATGATCATCCACCTTGCAAACTGTCTTTGCCATTTGTCTATTCTCTCTCATCACATCCTACAAAATGGCTTTCCAGTATGCACCACACTTTTTGCATGTGGCAGGTGAGATGCATCACACCCTTAGCACTGAGCAGTCTTTATGGTCTAGTTTTGACCAGTTCTAAGTAGTTTTTCATGGAGAACTTTTGGGAGATGATGTAATCAGCTGACCTTGATCCTTTATGGTATGAAGCAACACTTTTAGGGACTTAGAAGCCCTTGGTTTATAGACATATGTGATTGGGGTTGCAGTGCCCAAATATGTCTATAACAGTTGCCCCCTAAAGCATGAGGTCGTAAATCTTTTTGATGTCGGGTGAAATGCTTTATCACGAGGATCCGAGGTTTTTCGAACTAGAAGGCGACCTATAATAAGATACAATAAAATACATTATCTTCATAATATTTTCATGATCTAGCTGAGGCGGGCATTCCCATGCTCAGCTTTATAAATTCATTCTCATGTACATAGGACAAGAAACCATTTGTGTGGCAGACTGATGATTGTAGTAGAGCCATCATCCTTTGGATTGGATGATTATCTATGCCGAAATGATGTACATTTGATGCCTTTATTTTCCTAAATATATCACAGCCCAGATGGATGAAACTAGATCTGGGGTCTTCAAAACTCGTTCAATCTTCGCCCGAAGTACAAGTCGATCCATGTGAAAAGATGTTCTGGAGTCAAACATGGGAAGACATCACCTGATTACCAGCAAATGATGTATGCTATTAACAAGCACGAGAGGAATCACCGATAATGATGATGACCCTCAAGGTATGACAATACAATTCATGTGTTGTGAAAATGGGACTTGGCGTTGAACACCACGCCAAATCTTTCGGTCGAAGGCCATTGACATAAACTTGTCGTCGGAAATAAGAAAATTACCATTGAGGCATGCAAGCTTCAAAGTATTGAAAGGGTTGTTCCTAGGTCGACTTCTTGGATAATGAGCTGATGTCGATAAGAACTGACCTGTTGTAGGAGGGCATTAATGAATCCCACATCTACAACACGAAATGGAGAAAATGATTTTGTGGAGGTGAAAACAATCTGATGATACATGGTTCAAGGTGGCGGTCATGAAAGAATGAAGGGTGAAGGTATTGCAATGGATGAGACACAAGCTAGGTTGGTGAATTTTCTGAGCGACTTCTCTTGAACATATCAGCGACACTGAAATGGATTGGTAGTGTTAACCCCAAAAATGGATGGTGCAGTGGACCAATGGTAATATGACCAGTGAATGTAATAACCCAACCCGACTCAATCATGGCGATGGAGTGAAAGTGTCATGTTCAAGAGCGACTTGCTACCAATAAAGTTTCTACAAGTTTTCTTCCCAATTTTTCCCCAGTCATTGCTGACCAGTACCTCTTTATTTTTGTCAAGCTTGAGGAGGATAACATACGTTTGTTCAATTATTTTCCTTTTGGGCTACCGTCGCATGTTTTAACGAGCTAGCGACAGTGAAACTCGTTCTTGTCTGCATGGACAAGTTTGTCGCTATTGGTTTTAATGAGTTTAACGACAAAGATAACTTGGTCCTTTTTCAATTTTAGAGAGTCTGAAAAGGGACGGAAAGAAAACTCTAGGATTCCTTTTTCGTCATGTAATCCCTTAAGTCTGAAAAAGTGTAAAATAATATGAAAGGGATGAATTTTCGATAGTTTTAACGAGCTGAATAAGACAAGTGCTTGATATTTTTGTGTAATAATCCCTCAGGTCCAAAAAGATTAAAATCTAGAGGAGGGATAGCACTTCCAATCGTTTTAACGAGCTGGAGAGGCCAATTTCTCGGCAATATTTTCATATTTTACGAGTCAGATGAAAAGAGCTTAAAGAAGATGCGTTTTTTGAGGAATGAGTGATATTTTCGGGTAGCAGCTAGTTCCAGGTAAGGTTTGGAACTTCCAATCACAACAGTGTAAAGAAGATGGCTAACAAAATCACTCGTCGCAGCTGTTCCTCAAAGGGGGTAAACAATCAAATGGAGGCATATGATCGGCTAAAACAGAGTGGAGGTGATGGTAAGAACACTACCAAGGCTCAAAAGCTAATGATAATGTGATCGCAATGGTTATTTACTGAAGGTGGGTTCATTTTTTAATGAGCTTAAACTCTGGTGGAACATATGCTGATTGCTAGGTTTATTTTTTAACGAGCTTGAACTTCACGTAAAACTACTCGTGCCAGTCGTATAATAAGGATATCTCATCAATATGTTCATTTTTTAGGGAGCTCGCACCATTCAAAACGTTGCTTCAGAGCCTTTTGCATGCAAGCTAGGAATGGCCAACTACTGTCCTAGGGGTTAATTAAATACTAAGGTTAGGTAGGATAGCTTCTCAGTGGAAAACATCTCCTTTAATTTGCCATTTCCGTTGGTCCCAGCAAAGGTGAATGGTTGATTAGACCGATCACCTAACTTAAGCAGTTGAAGTTAATATAAACTATGGGGTTAGAGTTACGCTGGTCGCTTTTCACTTGTGTACAAAAGGTTTGCATGCCCCCAGGTATAATGAAGTAGAGTTTCCAGGCTACCCTTCAATTTGCAGACAAAACACTTGCTCTGTTGGGAAAGGCATACCTTCTGATGGAGGTATCTTATTCCAATCTAATCCCATTTCCTAAACGGACGGGTTCGTTAGACTAGTCATATTCCTACGTGAAAACCCCCCTTATACCTAGGGTTTTACTGTTGAAGCAGACCAGGGTGCATACCCCCTGGGTTTCAGTCATAATCACCGAATCACTCGCGCTCATCAGGTGGACGGACTAGAGATTCATGAGACATTCCTTGCGCAAAAAGACCAGTTAGGGATGGCATTTGACTATTATCTATGTGTGAGCTAGGGAATGAAAGTTGGTCTACGAGCTGGACCACTCTGCCTTCATGCGGAAAACACATCACTCGAAAGAGTGAGGAGACAATGGCTCCCATGCTATAAATGTAGTCACACCCAAGGAGTAGATTGTAATCTAAAGGTCCTTGGACTACCATTACGTTCAAGTAGACATTTTTCCCTCTCAAATTTATAGGCGAACTTGGAAGGATCCCTAACGGTCAACTGGTTCCTTTGTCGAAGCCTGTCAGATTTCGCATCTCAGGAAAATGCGATGCCGAACCAAGCACTTTCCAAGCAGTTGAGGAAAGGATACTCATAGAAGCCCCTTCATCTATGATAGTACAGACCATGACCATTGTGTAAGCTTGTACTATGATTCGGAATGGTACATTAGATGGTAAACGGGGTCTGCCTAGTAGATTCAAATTGAAGGAAATAACTAGGTTGCTTGGAGGTGGGACCGAATAAATGGTCGGATATGACTCCGACAAATTTCCTTCCTGTGGTCAAGGAACGGGTAGATTGCCCCCATGTTAATCGAAGTCTGTGTTTATGAAAAGAATTTGAACGGTGTCGTTCTCATTCTCTTTGGTGACCGTATCATTTGAAGATGGACCTTCTGAAGACAAGACTGGGTCAATTGCCATCTTGACCTGTTGACTTTGGTATGGTGTGGACTCAGAGGGTTTATCTTCAATGATAGATGCTTTGACTGACCACAAAGGTGTGGCAGATAGATTTTCAACTAGCGATGGACTCGGCAAGAGTTTCTTGTATCCAGGAGGAAGCCATAGTGGTGAAGCAGGATGGTTATCCAAGACTCTCTTAGCTTCGTCTAAGAAGGGATAACGGTGGATGGCATGATCGCCTTCACACAGTCTACAAGGAAATTTATATCTTCCTTTCTGTCCATTGACCTCGTTTTCACTAGTTGACGGTGTACTCTCAACATGATCGTCAGAGGTTGATGACACCAGATTGTGTAAACGAGGAGACCAGTCCCTTAAGATCCGTGGGATGCAAGGACAATCTCGATGATAGTGGTCTCCTTTGAAAATGACACATGGATATTTAGGTTTGGATGGTGTAGTGTATGGATTTTCGCTAGACGATGTATGGTTGCCCCTTTTTGCCATTAGCTCCTTCTTCTTCTTCTCCTTCCCTTTCTTCTTCTTCTCAGTTACTTGGTTTTTGGTTTTACCAACTTTACCAAGCGAAGAGGAAGAGGGAGAGGGGGAAACAAATGAAGTAGAAGGTTGGGGGGTAACTTCAGTATCATCCAGTTGCTGATTTGATTACTCAGGAATCACGGTGCTTTGAATGACAGAGGTAAAGAAGAGCCATACTGCCAAGCCAACTGTCAGTCCTGGAAGGGACAATGTGGCCATATGAGGTGCACCAACATCTCCCCAAGAGGAGAAAGAACTAGGATTTCCCCCAATGGGAAATCCTTGGTTGGTGGACTCCATTTTCTCAACCTAAGATCAATGAGGGAACAATGACTTTATTCCAATTAAAAACAAATTTTATGACGCTTTGACACAACTTGATTTTTTAGTTTTTAAGAGTCAAGAAAAAGCTAAAGATGACTCTAGTCGCCTTCGACTTTTAATGAGCCTGAAGTGACAAGTGCTCAGATGGACCTTTTCTTTTAAGGAGTTTGAAAAGGAATGAAAGAGACTACTCTGGAAATCGAGACAGAGGGATTACCAAACCAATTGCAAAACTGCAGAATACTTTTTACGGTACGGCATTAATCTTCTTGAATGTTGTGTTCAGTGCATTGTGACTGATAGGGCGGCAGACACGACTTCCTAAGGATAAAGGATATAGCCTATTGTGGTCTCTCAATATATACTCGATGGTACGTGGGAGCACAAGTCTGTTATGGAACTTGTCGTCTCAAAGAGGAGGAATTACCCAACCTACGATGAAAGCAATAGTTACCAGGCTTTACGACGTCAGAATATGTCTCTAGCCTAGAATTCTAAATGTTGTACGTTAGGTTCCAAAGCGTTTTTATGTTCATTGAATTTATTTTACAGATGATCTTTCTTAAGAAGTTTGCATTTAAGGTTCACCACGTGATGTGGATATACAATTCCTAAATATGCAATCTAAGATGATAAACAACCGTTTACTCTTCCTTTTGCAATGAAAATCCTAGCTACTAAGGAAAGAGAAGCGAGATTCTTTCAACATAGAGTAGAGAGCACACACTAGATGCACTGTCCTAAATCAAAATCAACAAGCAGTCTAAATGCAAATGCACATGCATGTATTTTTTTTCTGCTTTCTTAATGTGTGGATGACAAAAAGAATCCTAAGTACAAATCTGATTTATCTTTTCTTTCAAAGCGACAGTACTAACAATTTTCTCTTCAAAATACGAAAGGAAGACAAGGACAACACTTTGCGATTTTTGAATTAAAAATTGCTTTCGACACTTGAAATATTATTAATTCAAATCAAATACAAGAGCAACAGTGTAATCAACCATCAATAAGAATAGAATTCTTTTATTTGACTGAAAACGACACTTGCCACAATTCCAAATCAAAAGACGACAGTTCAATTAAGCTACTTCTTTGTAAAGGAGAACTATAAATGGCAAAAAATACATAAAAACATTTACAATTCTTTGTACAATGGAGGTTGAATAATGCAAAGGAAGGGAGTTTCTACAGTGGTATACTGATCACAAACAACAAAACTCCTTAATAAAGCTGAAGAGAGTGAAGAAAAACCAAAATTTGGAGGCAGAAATAGTCTTATCTGATCATCGCACCTGTAACACAGGGAAACAGGGATACATCTCACCTACAGCACACGGGAGGTGCAATGCATCCAGAATGTCAAGAGGAGACAATGCGATGGTCCAGGGATGAAACTTTAACTTTGTTTTTGGTCATAGTTTGTAGCTTAGTTCAGGGATTTAGGCTGAGCTAATGATAGTCAGTGAATACAAATCATAGGGGCTGATCTAATGAGGTTACTTGAGCCACCACCAGGGCAATTAGGAGGTTTGCAAATCAATTGTTTAGTTTATAAACAAAACCTAGAGATGGACTGAAGCAACATTGATCTACTTTGCACTTGCATAGCAAATGCAGTTCGAAGGCTAGTTGGCTTAACTTCAGGCTCCGTCTGTAGTTTATAAAGCAAACAAATATAAACAAGCAAACAAGCTATTCACTCCCCGGTGGAGTCTCCATTTTGTTATTGGGAAATCTAGTGTCCATTCAGAGCTGCTAGTCCCACTAAGACGGGTAGCTATCTTAGAAACAAACAAACTAAAGTTACTTATGTTTTCCTTTATGAGAAGTAGATGAGAGAGAAGCAGAGAGTACCATCCTCAGTCTTTTGCTTGTCTCCTTGCTTGTTTCCTCTCCCCTTTGGCAGATCTTTGCCGCTCCTCCCTTGTTTGTCTCGCTTCAAAGAACACCTATAGAGTCAAAGCAACATAATTCCATCACAACATCTAGATCTACAATCATAAGCAATATAGGATCAGATATATATTGACCACACAAATGCATATATTAACTCATACATACAAGAATGTGGAGGAAAACTCAAATAACATTATTGGTAGAAAGAATAGAAGAGAGGATTACAACCCATTGATTTAACCCAGCGTCATCCTCCCAGAATGAAAGCCCTTCTTCACCTCATGAAAATCTTAGATCACCCAACACTATGATGTTCCGCAAAGAAACCAACAACACTTCATTACAAAATGCAAGATTCCAGCCTCTGGATCTCTGGGATGAGGGATCCATATATAGATGTTTGCAAGTGGGTGATTCAGCTTCTAGGATTTTTATTAGTGCCCTCTCTCTGATAGTTCTCAATTCCACTTGGATATTTCATGATCTCTTACTCATCCCTGGGTGAATTTAGAGAGGCAAGTGTCACAAGAGAAGTTTATGGAAGATTCCATGATCATCCACCTTGCAAACTGTCTCTGCCATTTGTCTACTCTCACTCATCGCACCCTACAGAAGGGCTTTCCAGCATGCATCGCACTTTTTGCAAGTGGCAGGTGAGATACATCGCACCCTTAGCACTAAGAAGTCTGTATGGTCCAGTTTTGACCAGTTCTGAGCAGTTTTTCATGGAGAACTTCTGGGAGATGATGTAATCATCTGACCTTGCTCATTTAGGGTATGAAGAAACACGTTTAGGGACTTAGAAGCCCTTGGTTTATGGACATATGTGATTGGGGTCGCAGTGCCCAAATATGTCTATAACACGGGCATATTAAAAGAACATTTTCCATCACAAAAAACCCAATTGGTAGAGTAACTGCAATCTTCTACATCTTCGAGCTCTCAGGTTTATATGAGTGTAGCGACACCTATTTCTATTTCCACTCAGTCAAAATACTATCCGACTCCTTCCAAACATGTTATGGAGAAATAAGTTACTGATGCACCTTCCACTTCTACTCCACCCAATACGAGTTCTCTTCATATTGAGGGATGTAGTAGTGACTTTGTTATTTGACTACCTTCTAACGGTATCCTTTGGAAATCGCCATACAATCTGAATGCACGAGCTACTTAACATTATAATATTGTCGAATATTTTGCTTATGCAACTTCAATAATGTCTACCTGGGAAGTTCTCCATATTTTTCCATCGCAATGAAAATAATTATTATTCGCTTTAGGAGGAATTGAGCCTACTGATCTGAGTTTGATTATCTTTGACCTGGAAAATCATGTTCCACGTCTTCCACATCAACATACCTTTTTAATCCAATTCATTATCAAAGGGAATATGATTCATCAGACTATTGTTGATGAGGGTGCTTCCACACGCATCATGTATATCTCATGCTGGATAGCTATTGGCTCTCTGCCTCTCCACTAGTCTCTTAAAACCTTAAAAGCCTTCAATGGTAGAGGATCTCGTCCATATGGTATTCTCAAAAACTTTCCCATAATGTTGGAAGGGAAAGCCATTAATCTAGAAGTAGAAGTCATTAGTGCCAACTTGATTTATAACCTTCTACTTGGTCGGAGTTGGACCCATGCCATGTTTTACATGGTATGTTTCGTTGTTCCCTATCCTTCGTTTCCTCATGAGGGGAATAGTCACCATTGATCAGTTAGCCTTTTTCTCTTCTAGCTCTTCAAATGGTAATGTGCCATATGTGGAAATATTAACATCCCTTACAAGAGTGTTGGGGTGGGTATTTTTCAAGAATTTTCTCTTATGGGAACCTTTTCCCTCCCACCTGTAAACATCACTTTTGTTAACATGATCTCCACTTCACACGATCCTTGGATCATTCCTCATCTCACTCAAGTTGATTCTTTTGGTGATGTCATGTCACTCAGCCCAACAAAGTAAGCCTATAAAGCTGTTGTTTTGGCTTCGACAACCACTTCTAAAAGTCATGCTAATCTTAGTATGCATCTAGACGTGTATTCACAATCCCTTTGGCTTATTTCTTGGGATTCTCTGGATCCTTTGAACGAGATATTTCCAACCGAAGAAAGTATCACTGAGGTTATGTCTCTTGAAGAAACTCCCTGGAATGATGCCCATCATCTTTCCTCATTTCTCTCGAGTCTTGGAGAGATTTCATCGTGTTTAGAAACCTTTGTTTCCCATGCACTGACTCATCCACTTCAAATGCCTATTTTGGTGCATGAAGTTTTGTCTAAAGGAAACATGGGGAATATTACTGCTATGATGCCTATTGACATTTATGTTAAACTAGGAATGGTCGAAAACATCCATGTTGGAGTTTCTTTTCTCCATATGAGATCAAGATTTACAGTTCCCTTTTCAAGGAATTTCGTGATGTCTTTGCTTGTTCATATGAAGAAATGCCTACTATAGATCCAAGTATAGTTATGCACAAAATACCTACTTATCCAAATGAGAAGCTTCTTCGTCAACATCTTCGCATAGTGCACCCTAGAAAGGCAGTTGTTATAAAGGGAGAAGTTGAAAAACTTCTTAAGGATGGTTTCATTTACACCATTCCATTGATAGATTGGGTCTTGAATATCATTCCTGTGACTAAAAAACAAGGGACTATTCATGTTTGTGTTGATTACCATGATATCAATCAGTCGTTTCCGAAAGATAATTATTCAACTCCTTTTAAAGACCAAATCATTGATGAGTGTGTCAGGAGTGAGATTTTTTCGTTTATGGATGGTTTTTCTGGCTACAACCATATTAACATTCTTCCCACTTATCGGCAAAAAAATGCTTTTATCTCTCCATGGGGAACCTTTACCTATACAAAATGCCCTTTTGGTCTAAAAAGCATTGGCACTACCTTACAAAAATCGATGCCTTATGCTTTGCATGGCATTAAACACATCATTCAACCATACCTTGATGACTTACCAGCACATTCTGCTAAGCATCATGACCATCCTGACCACCTTTGACCGATTTTTCTTAACTATAGACACTACAATATTATTTTAAATCCACATAAGTGTGTCTTTTGCATCGAATTTGGTCAGCTCCTAGGGTTTGTTGTATCTAAAGAAGGCATCCAGATTGATCCCCTCAAAGTAGAGGCCATTGTGAATTTATGCCCTCCATCATATTTACATGAGTTGTGGATTTTGCAAGGTGTTGGGACAAGGTCCCCTAGGGCCAATTTTGGGGCAAAAGCCCAAGTTTTAGGGAAAAATGCCCAAGTTTTATTCTAAAAAGTGTAAACCCTCCACAAGATGTGGTTGTGGAGTGCGTAGATGGTAAAGTGTCATAAAGGGTGTTACCCTTCTTTTATGTTGGCTTGTATAAACCTACCCATGGTCCATAGGCCATGGGATTGTATAAAAAGGAGAGTCTTAGAGAGTCTAAAGATAATAGCGAATGATGAAGATGAATGTAATGGGTCAGTAAGAGAGAGAGAAGAATTCTTAGAGTAGAAGAGAGGCTCTGCAACTATGTGTGCAGAGGCCTAGACTAGAGTCCGCAACTGAGTGTGCAGACCCCTGCAGTTGAGTGTGTAGGGAAGTCTTCAGTCTGTAAGCAGAACTAAAGTATTAATAAAGAGATTACTCCAGCAATTCCTATGTTTTGGCTATTTACTTGTTATGAATGAATGCACTATTATGTTATGATGAATGAAGGATTTATGAATTAATATTGTATTGATGCACGATTTTACATGATTTATATTGTCATATGAATGCAAGTAATAATAACTGTTTACGTGAAGAATATGTTGCTGCATGTTAAAGTTATTGAAAACTTAGGCCAATTTGGGTAAATACAGGGTTAGGAGTAATCACAGAGGTGCATAAGTGGTTGATTCACCTATTTAGGGTCTGCGAAAGATAGTCATGAACGTTCATGGAGGTATAGAATCTGATTATCGATCTGCGCGAAGGTAGTTTTAGGGCATAAAATGACATCACGCTCATCTCTGGGTGTGGAAATTTGGTTCCAACATCCCCCCATACTACTTCAAGTGAGACTTCAATTCGTGGTCTGCAGGTTGATGCCAAAAGTGCCAGTACTATAGGGATTTGTTTGGCAAACTTAACTTTGAACCTAGGTCAGGACCCACTAAGCCAACAAATGGTTTTATTGCTGGAACTATGATTTGCATAAATAGATGTTGGGTGTGGAGCCTAATTATCTTCTGTATTAAAAGGTTTCAGCTGGATGTATACCCCAGTGATTAGGCAGATGATCTGATGGTGGAAGTTATGTTTAGTTTAGGGTTTTTTTCCCTAGAAGGAAACCCCTCACTATATATGAGGGAATTGTATTGCATCTATGTATCTCTATATTTTGAGTGAGGAAGAGAAAGGAGATTGAGAGCGAAGAGGGTGTTACAGTGGATCTGCTGCAGATTGTATCTCTTTAGTTTGCTGGATAATATAAAAGGAAGGACTGGTTGTTTATCCATGGACGTAGCCCAAACAGGGTGAACCACATATATCTGTGTCTCTCTTGTTTTGTTCGTTTACGTGTTTATATTTTTGCAATATTTTATGTGTTCAGTTGCTCTGTAATATATAAGTTTCTAAAAACTGGTATTAGAGCCAAAGGTCTATTTGGCTGATAAACTCATAGGAGAGAAGGGTTCCTAGTTTGAGTGGGAGCAACAGCGGAAGATGGTAGGTTTAGGGTCGAAAAATTCAATGGGCAAAACTACTAGTTGTGGAAGATGCAGATGGAAGATTATATGTATCAGAGAGATCTATACCTACCATTGAGTGGAAAGACAAAGAGGCCGACGGGTATGACAGACATAGAATGGGATATTCTCGACAAAAAGGCACTTGGAACAATACGGCTGTGCCTAGCAGCGTTGGTAGTGTTCGTTTAATATTTCAAACGAAACGACAACAAAGGGTTTAATGTCGGCATTGACCAAACTATATGAAAAACCCCAGCCTCAAATAAGGTATTTCTTATGAAACGTTTATTTAATATGAAGATGTCAGAAGGTGGATCTTTACAGACCATTTAAATGATTTTAATATAGTTACAAGTCAGTTAAGTTTTGTAGGGGTAAAGTTTGATGATGAAGTTAGGGCTCTGTTATTTCTGTGCTTGTTGCTAGAAAGTTGGAATGGCTTAGTTATGGCCATTAGTAACTCTATCTCTGGATCTAGTACTTTAAAGTTTGATGATGTTGTCGGTGCAATCCTTAGCAAGGAAATGCGATGAAAAAGCTTCGGTGAGACATTAGGCAATGCTTTGACTGCAGAGACTAGGGGAAGAAAAATGGAAAGAGGAAAGAGCCCAAAATATCGCAGTAAGTCAAGGAAAGGCAAATCCAAGTTCTGATCGGGGATAGTGTGGTGGAAATGCAGGAAGAAAGGACACCTGAAGAAAGATTGCAAGTCTCGGAAGGGAAAATAAGGAGACGCACAACAAGAAACTAATCGTGAGGCGAATGTAACAGGTGATGTGTTGCAAGATTCTTTGATTCTTTCATTAGAAAATATTATTGATTCCTGGGTGGTAGATTAAGGGGCCTCATTCCATGCCACACCTGAGAAGAAACATTTTCATGATTATGTTCAAGGAGATTTTGTATAGGTTCGTTTGGGTGATGATAAACCCTGTAAAATCATTGGAATGGGTACATTTTTCATAAAACAATAGAACAGAAATCAATGGTTATTGAAGGAGGTAAGGCATGTTCTAGATCTGAAGAAAAATCTAATTTCAACAGGGTAGTTAGGAGGTGAAGGTTGCATAAGTACTTTCATAGATAAACCCTGGAAGGTCACTAAAGGATCCTTGGTAATAGCGAAAGGAGGAAAGGTTGGTACATTGTATTTATGCAATGGTATTTCTAATTCTGTTAATGCTTTAACCCTACAGGAGAAGATATGGCACTGTGGCATCATAGGCTCGGGCACATGAGTGAGAAGGGGATGCAAATTCTTCACTCAAGAAATTTGTTGCCAGGTTTGAAGCATGTTGATTTAAAATTCTGTGAAAATTGTGTTATGGAAAACAGAAGAGAGTTAGATTCCTAGAGTTGGGAAAGAAAAGAAGAGCGAAAAATTAGAGCTTGTGCATACAGATCTATGGGGACTTGATCAGGTATCATATCTTGGTGGCTCTCATTATTATGTTACTTTTATTGATGATGCAACCAGAAAAAACCTGGATTTACTGTATTCGAAATAAATCTAATGTATTTGATACTTTCAAGAAATGGAAAGCTTTGGTTGAAAATGAGATAGGAAAAAGGTTGAAGTGTCTCAAATCAGATAATGGAG
>APFE031069302.1:37152-65564 GCA_000404065.3 Pinus taeda | reverse complement strand
CTAGAGATAGGAAGAATCGCAAATTAACATTGTCTCAAAGTGAGTACATAGAAAAGGTGTTGAAAAGGTTTAATATGCAGAATGCAAAAATAGTTGGTATACCTTTGGCTAGCCATTTCAAATTAAGTAAGGAGGCATGTCCTAAGACTCAGAAAGAAATGGCTCATATGTCTAAAGTTCCATATGCATCAGCAGTTGGAAGCTTAATGTATGAAATGGTCTGCACAAGGCTTGATATTGCACATGCAGTGGGAGTTGTAAGCAGGTACATGAACAATCCAGGAAAAGAACATTAGATGACAGTGAAGTGGATTCTCAAGTATTTGAGAGGTACCACAAATCCAGCATTATGATTTGGTGGTTCAAACATTGCTCTACAAGGATATGTTGATGCAAATATGGAAGATGACAGAGATAACAGGAGGAGCACTACAGGATATGTGCTTACTATAGGTGGAATAGCTGTCAGTTAGGTCTCAAAACTACAAAGTGTTGTTGCACTCTCAACAATAGAAGCAGAGTATGTTGCTGCTATAGAGGCTAGTAAAGAAATGATTTGGTTACAAAGGTTTCTGGATTAATTGGGTAAAAATCTAGAGTTGGGCAGGTTATACAGTGATAGCCAGAGTGCCATACATCTTGCAAAGAACTCTGCATTTCATTCCAAGACTAAACATATATAGCTCAAGTACCATTTCATACGATCAACATTGGAAGATGGACAGTTGAAGCTGGAAAAGATACACACTAGCCAGAATCCTGCAGATATGCTAACAAAAAGTTGTAACCAAGGAGAAACTAAGAATCTTCTTAGTTTCAATTGGTCTTCAAGTATGATGAAGAAGATGAGAAACAACCAGGTCCAAAGTGGAGTCTTTGTCTAGCAAATGAAGCAGCATTGGAGTTGCTATATTCAGTCTCCAAGTGGGAGATTGTTGGGTGTGGAGCCTAATTATCTTTTGTATTCAAAGGTCTCATCCGGATGTATACCCAAGTCATTAGGCGAATGATCTGATGGTGGAATTTATGTTTAGTTTATGGTTTTTTTCCCTAGAAGGCAACCCCTCTATATATGAGGGAATTGTATTGCGTCTATGTATCTCTATATTCTGAGTTAGGAAGAGAGAGGAGATTGAGAGAGAAGAGGGTGTTACAGCGGATCTACTGTAGGTTGTACCTCTTTAGTTTGCTGGATAATATAAAAGGAAGGACTGGTTGTTTCTCCATGGACATAGCCCAAACTAGGTGAACCACATATATCTTTGTCTCTCTTGTTTTTTTCATTTTCTGTGTTTATATTTTTGCAATATTTTATGTGTTCCATTGCTCTCTAATATATAATTTTCTAACAAGAGATATGTGATGTCGCATCACTAGAATCCAACAAAGAAATAAATTAACGAGTGGTTGAATAGAAGTATCCACGAATTTGCAGTGCAAGAAAACAAAAATCCACGATTGACAAAAGAACAGTGGTTGGAAAGGTATCTATACACAAAGATACACGAAATTTTCTTATGTTCCTTCCCGATCGAGCTATACAAGTGGATCGCTAAATTGGCAGACGACCAGGGAAAGTGGAGGCTTGACGATCCAATAGTGTGGACCCCGAAGTTAGTGCAGAGATTGGAAGCCTCTGAAGATAAGATCACGCGCGCTGGTGATCACTGGCTGGATCGTGTCATTAGAGGATTTGTGACAGAATTCGTGTTAGATACCTCAATAAGCTACAGTGAAGTAGAGCGATGCTTCTTCAAGGGACCGTGGGGTAAGTATTTAAGATCTTTGAATACTTGGATGAAAATGCTCTTGTGTGAAAAGCGGGTTATGCAATTACCTTGATGTTTGGAGCTACGCAAAGTGGAAATTTATTTAGGGATAGATGGAGAACATGCCCTAAATATAGCCCACTAATTGAGCCTCCTCTGAGTGATGACGAAGGAGAAAAATAAGCTTCACCACAGAGCGTTGTCCAATTAATAAGGCAAGGGTTCTCGCGAATACCCCATCCACCCACACCACCTCTATCTTCACTTTCACAGCATACACCTTCACCCACACCACCATCACCTCCACCACTGTTCAATATGGCGAATTCAGTGAAGTTTCATGTTTTTAAGGGCCTGGGAAATGAGGACCCAGACCAATTTTGGTTCGTTGCGAAGGCTATGTGGATAGCTCAGAATATTATAGATGATCATATGAAGAAGGCAATGTTGGTTACAAGTCTACATGATTGTGCGCTAACATGGTACATTATGTACTACACCGATAACCCAATAACTGCATTGGCAAACATTCAGACTACGTTGAATAAGGAATTCAGTAAGCCCAAGTCTGAAGCGCAATCAATCATTGGATTCAAGAAAATCATGATGAGGCCTAGTGAAACACCCTGGGAACTGACTTAGAGATTGAAATACAAGATCTGCGAAGCTAACATGAATCCCATAAATGGACATCACCACGAATGGTTTGTAGCTTCGCCCTTGCCTCACCTAAGGGTTGCTTTATCACAACAAAAGATTGGGACCCAGGCGGAAGCCCTAGAAATGTCGATGAGAGTACATGAGACACCGATTCAAGATGATTCTTTGGGAATATAGGAGATTCATGTGGAGTTGTAGAATCTTTGCCTAGAGTTCTAAAGTTTGAAGAAAGATAGGGTGGCTTGGCTAGAGGTGCGTGAAGAAGTTTGTTGTTTGAAATGTAATAGCCAGGAGCATGATAAAGATCACTAACCTGTCTTTGCGAATTATGTTGCAGGAGGAGGGTCAATGCCTCTAAGGCAGGAACCTCAAGCCGGGCCAAGTACATGGCTCGTGCTGTGGTGTACTATCTATCAGGTAGATGGAAAACATGTGACAAACAATTGTCACTTGCTGCAAAAATTTGTATAGACACCGCAACAACTCTTCTACAACTTTTGCAAATCGGTGGGCCACGATGAACGTAATTCCTGTAGTTATGAGCTGATGATGGAAAGAACACCCATGTATTGAATGTAGACAGAGACTTGGCCTACATATCAGGGCACTGTGAGAGCGCGTAGAGGATATCAAGGGTGCAGATGAGACCGAGGTGGAGGAGGAGATGCGAGAGGTCAGGGACAAGTTATTTGCTACAAATGTGGAGTGCCATGACACTATACACGAGAGTGTAAGAACCCGATTTGCCTATCGTGCTGATACTGTACTCAATTTGACCACGTGATAGAAGATTGTACAATATTAATAGATAAGGTGTGGGAAAAGGGGACGCAACCTTAGCATCCTACCTAGAACCTGCAAATGATGAGGGCTAAACCCTACAAAGAGGATCCTAATGTGAATATCGTGTTGCGGAGTGGAATGATGACTGGTGAGGATAAAAGAAAGCAGCCTGATGAAAGTGAGTGGGTCCACAGAGATCAAGAAAAGGAGGTTGGATTTGATTTAGAGTGCGTGAAGCAAACATTCATGGAAGCAAAGAAAATCTTCACTGTGGCCTCTACCTCAGGAAGTTAGAATCAACTATCTAAAGAAATGGAGCCCTCCATGCTTACCACATTCCTAGAGACATGTATGAAGCTGCTTCATGGTAGCAAGGTCATGAAAGGATTATTGGAGTTGATAAATAAATGTTTTGGTAAATAAAATTCTCTTGAAGGACCTCGTATAGTTCAGAAAATTGGTAAACATAAGGCAAGAACAGGGCGTGATATGAGACTCACTGCACAAATAGGAGAGTATGAAATGGATCAAGTTATTCTGGATTTGGGGTCAGATGTGAATGTATTTCCTAAACAGACATGGGAAAGAATGGGAAGACATGCACTATAGTGGTCTCTGATTCAATTGAGGATGGGAATCAACAAAAGATTATCCCCATGGGAAGATTATAGGGAGTGATAGTAGATATTGAAGAAGCAAGTGTGTTGGCTGAATCAAAGTGATAAAGATTATGGATGCCAAAAATCCATACCTTGTGCTCCTTGGGACTGATTGGGCTATTGACATGAAGTGGACATGGTCATTTGAGAGGAAATCACTCTGCATAGTAGTACCTTTGGACCCTGCAGAAGGACCACGTTATACTAAATTACTCCATGATTATGACAGTGACGATGATTTCGACTAGATCTACAAAATAATAGTGTGAGACCAAGAATGGGTGAATCCAACAGCAGATGGATGCATTTCATGTGACCGTGAAAGTTTTTGTACATCAGATTCAGATGAGGAGTTGGAACACTAGAAAAATAGGTTGCATGAAGTATCTACGCTGCGATGTAACATGATGACTAAATCACTGCATTGTGCATCGTCGGAGGTAAGGAGTTTGCCTTATAATGACGGTCTAGCTAACATAGATAAATTTTTGAATGCATTTGAAATGGAAGTTCCTGAGAAGCATCACTTCCAAGCGCTGGATTTGGCACTGCGTGTTGCGCCCGCAAGATGGTGGGGTACAAATAAAGACAATTTTGATGGATGGCATGAATACCAGAGGATGATGCTATTGCAGTTTGGTCACCCAAAAGTGAGACTGGCAGAGAAATATGATGGGAGGAGTGACCCATGTGATCACTTAGCAAAATGGACTAACACTTATGGAGCACAGCCGCAACCAGAGTGGGTGCATTTGTTCTGTCACACTTTGGATGTAATGCCAATGAATTGGTACCTAGAAACAAAGCTCTACCATGACACTGATGAGTGGGATATTTTGAGACCGGGATTCTTACTGACATTCACCTTTGAATATGGGTTCAAATGTATTAATGAAGCATTGTAGGAGGTCAAGGAAACGATCTTCAGAATACCAGAGGATCCCTTGGATTTGATTCAACCAAATTGGACCACCCGACTGTGCCAAGTGTTGGAGTGCTACAATGTGACTGTTGAGGAAGAAGAGGAGGATCCAAGGAACATTAATATCCTAAAGGCAGAAGGTCACCACGAAGTTGAGGGGCCGCAGATAGAGAATCCAGATATCATCGCGTCGCTAAAAAGTAGACAAGTGAACATTGGAACAGAGGAGAAGCTGAAGTTTGCGAAGATAAGGGACTATTGGGATGATGCTATGGTGGATAAGGTCGATGCATTGCTCTGCGAATATCAAGATTTGTTTCCCATCAAGTTTTCGGACTTAAAAGGCATCATAGGTGATTTGGGAGTTGATGAAAATAATGTTGAAACTAGACGTGAACCCTGTTAAGCAGAGGCCATATCATCTTATTCTCAAGTACAAGGAAAAGGTTCGCCTGGAGTTAGAAAAGATGTTGGTGACACGTATTATTGAACCAGTGGAGGAATCCAAATGGGTGAGTCCAATGGTTGTTCAGGAAAAGAAGCAGAAGGATGAGATAAGGATTTGCGTAGATCACAAGAAGCTAAATAATGCTTTTGTTCATGATCCTTTCCCAACTCCATTCACAGATGAGGTATTGGATAATGTTGGCGGACATGAAGCATATTCATTCACTGAGGGGTTCTCTGGATACCATCAGATAAAGGTCACTGTTACACTGAATTTTGTCACCTTGACTATCTGCAGTTATATGGCCCCATAAATAGCCATATTGTCCTCTTTGTCAAGCCCCATACCTCTTCTCTTCATGTCAAAACTTCAAAAGAGAGAAAGTCACATGAAAACATGTTTATCTCTGGGTACGCAGGTTCTCTCTACCTTGCCTGCGTGTACGCACTCCAAACACATTAGACCTGCGTAGTAATACGCTCTGTATGCTAAAGGTAGGGTGCGTACCCCTGTAAAGGTCAAAAGGCGCAAGTTTCATCTTTAAAAAGTTACTTGTGGTCACTTCTAGAGCCTTCTAGAAGAGTTTTTGACGTGTATTGAGCTCCTCCAGATGGTTCATGCAGCCCTATGATAGAGGAGCTTATCCCATCAAGAGAGGAGCTACCCCATCCAAAAGAGGGAGTATCCCATTGATGTTGGAACTGAATAACTTCCTCTAGAACACTATAAATACAGGCATTGGGCCAAAGGATGGGAGGTTGAAAGCTGAACATTCCAAAGGGTAGATGCTGCTGGAATTAGGACTTCCTTGTAGAAGCTTGTGAGGAGAGATTACCATCCTTTCTTGTTTCATTTGGAAGTGGATGAGCTTGTCAAAGTAGAGGAAAACTCTTGCTGGGACCCTGGGAGGAACTTGCACAACACCAAGGCTCAGGTTGTAATGGTTTCTTTTGTTTCCTATTAATACAAATAAGTCCATTCTTCTCAATGATTTGTTGTTAATGAATTGTTTCATATACTTCTTGGTCAATATGATAGATATGCTTTATTTTATGATGAATATTCAGATGCTATGTAATCGTTTGCTTTGTCAGTGTATGCAGGTCTGAAAGTGAAGGAGGAGCTCATCTGGATCAGCAAGGCTGGACTGCTACAACAAGCGTGGGACCTAAGGTAAGATCGAAAACATTTGAATTCTCATAGAATGATGTGTATCTAGAGACGGATAGCTCTTGTTTGGTTTGTTTGTCATTAGAGAGTCTTAGACTCCTAGGAAGGTTGGATTTGTCCGCAAATATAACTCATTCCATGTGACAGTCACGCCAAAAGATAGGAGTAAGACTACCTTCGCGACTGAGTGGGGATGTTTTTAATATACGATAATTCCTTTTGGACATAAGAATGCACCGACAATATTCTCGCATGTAGTCATTACGGCATTCAAAGAGTTCATTCACAAGTTTTTGGAGGTATATTTTGATGATTGGACAGTGTTTGGACTAGTCAAATGCCATGTAGCTAGTTTGCGCTTGATACTGGATACATGTTGGAGGTATCAGATCACACTAAACTTGAAGAAGTGCTTGTTTTGTGTCCCTTTCGACATCGAGGAGTGTTAAACAGTTGCGCGCAACGCTAGGTCATACTGGATACTATCGAAAGCTCATCAAGAGCTATGCCGAGATTACTACGTCGATGGAAAAGTTATTGAAGAAGCACACTTCATTCTGTTGGGATGAAGAATGTTGGTAGAGTCTAGATGTATTGAAGGAAAAAATGGTTATCACACCAATCCTAGTCTTCCCAGATTGGAGGAAGGAATTTAATGTCCATGTGGATGCGTCATGCATTGTGCTGGGGGTAGTGCTGACATGAGCCAATGAGGAAGAATTGGATCACCGATAGAGTTTGCAGGCAAGAAGTTGTATAAAGCTGAAAATAATTATTTGACAACAAAGTGCGAAGGGTTGCCTATGGTGTACGTGCTCCAGAAGTTCAGGCATTACTTGATAGGAAGACACTTTAAGATGTATATAAAACATTCTACATTAAAGTACCTAGTCAACAAGCTTGTGTCGGGGGGGGAATATGCAGATGGCTATCGTTGTTTTAGGAGTATGATTTTGAAGTAATTATGAAGCCAGGGCGATTGAATGCATGGCCAAATCATCTGTTGCGCATTGAAACAAGAGATGAGCCTACTAATTTGCAGTAAGGACTGCCTGCCACACAGATCTTTGTGGTGCACGTAGAAGACAATCATTTTGTAGACATTATCCACTTCCTGACTTCAGGAACAACTCCAGAGGGATACACGAGTCAATAGAAGAAGGAATTGGTGGTGTGCACGATAGATTTTTCTATTATTGCAAGTCACTTATATAGGATGGGATTGGATGAGATACTGCGATGCTATGTGCCTGATTTTGAATGAAGCAGTATCCTGATTGAAGCTCATGGAGGGGCTATGGGAGGCCATTATGCAGGAAAAGAAACAGCACAAAAGATTTTATGTGCTGGTTTTTGGTGGCTAACACTGCATAAGGATTCTAAAGCACATTGTAGGGCATGTGATGCATGTCAGTGAACTGGCAAGCCATCATGGAGGGATTAGCTTCCTTTGAATCCACAGGTATCATTGCAGCCATTTGGGAAATGGGTAATTGATTTTGTAGGATTGCTTCAACCTCCAAGAAAGAAGATGAGTGCATGGTATATCATCCCGCGATCGAATATTTGACCAGATGGGTGGAGGCACAACCCGTGAAGGTTTGTACAGGGGCTACAACAGTGAAATTTCTATTTGAATATTTGTTGACCAGGTTTGGTTGCCTGAATATTTTAATGAGCGATCGTGGTATGCACTTCCTCAATGAAACAATCAATGAGCTGACAAAGGAATTCCAGGTTTATCACCTGAAGCGTACACCATATCATCCTCAATCCAATGGGATGGTTGAAGCATTTCATAAGGTATTGGAGAACACATTGACAAAGGTTTGCAATGCATAGAGGAATGATAAGGACGTGCGCGTACCAGCTGTGTTTTTGGTTTACAGAACTACCTGTAAGAAGCTTACTAATAAGACATTGTTTAGGTTGGTCTATGGCATAGAGGCTATGATTCCTATGGAGTATATCGTGGCTAGTCTACGCATAGTGGAATTCACAAGGATGGCGGATGCGGAGCCTTAGAAGAATGGCTTGCTCAGCTGACAGAGCTCGAAGAAGATAGGTTTTTGGCTGAATTCCATCAGCAGTTTCAAAAGGAATGTGAAAAGGCATGGCATGATCGCCACATAAAACTATGCACCTTCAAGGTAAATGATTTAGTTTTATTATATGACAGCAAGTTTGATAAATTTCTAGGAAATTTTCAGATGCATTTGCTGGGGTAATAGGTTATCAAAGAGATTACTGATGGTGGAGCAGTTCATCTTGTGAAATTGAATGGAGATCCATTTCGGGGAAAGGTAAATGGAAGCCAATTGAAGCCATACACCAAAGATCTGACCCAATGACTACATGATGGTAGCACAGCCTTAGCACTCTAGGTAGCTACAAGGAGGCGCAACACTATAAAATACACTACCTGGGTTGTAGAGATGTGCGACAAGGGGTTCACGCGAAACAGGAGAGTGTCATAGTACCAGAAGAAGCGTGAAGGGAGATGTGCTATAGAAGGAGAGACCACATAATGCAACCAAAAAGTGACTATTACCATCATTGTTCATGATTTGACTGCCAAAAGACAGTTAAGAGGAGAGGGCGGCTGGCAATTAAGGCATTTAAGGCTGAAATTAAGAGTGAAATATTTGGAAATATACCACTAATCTCGCATTTATGGACGAGTTTTAGGGGGAACGATTGAATTTGAATTCGAATTGACCTATAAAATACGTGTGGCTACCCAGCGAGAAACACTTTGCATTCTGAGAGCCTTTGAGTTGCGCTATCTGTTGTCGATGAACCCTGAGTTCTTTGAGGATTTTCTCACAAGCCACATGTTCTATCAGTATTCTGAGTCAGACAGAAAGCTTATTCATGATATCATGTTAGGACCAGGTCCCATAGAAACTACAAGCACTGAAGCATCTATTTCCTTTGAGGGAGTTGTCCCTGAGGTTGTGAGTATGGCGGTTCTAGCAACATTGCCTACGATGCCGAGGTCGCATAGGCTGAAGCCTACTCTGACGACAGAGGTCCCCAAGATGAAGAAGGATAAACAAAAGAAGACGATGCTTGTGCGCGAGTCACCGACGAAACATGCAGCTACCCAGACCCAAAGGAAAGAAAAGCTGAGTGCGAAGGGGAAGGGGAAGGTTGTAGATATGGAAGTGGAGGAAGGCATAAAATACATATATATTGAAGGAATAGACCCTATTTCAAAGATGTCAGAGTATATCGCTCCATTCAAGGGCAAGGTGAAGGTCCTGAAGGACCCAGATGTTGGACAATTCTTCCTCAACACACCCCTGTTGCCAAAGAATATCAGCTCTGAAGTTCTGCGCTTGATGCGAGTCCCACACTTGAAGCTCAAACACTGGGATTTGGCGGACCATGAGAAGTTCCCTCACCTTGCTACCAACACCTTCATGTAGAGGGTTTTCTACGAGGAGTCTGGTGTCATCGCGTTGGAGCCAATGGAATGGATTCACAGAGTCAACAAGTCTAGGTTGTTGAACCTGTTATGGGTGCCACACTATCATCAATCAAATATCAGCCTAATTGTCATTAAGCAGTTGTTGTGCCTGGTGCATGATGGGTGCTTATGGTTAAATGAGCCGATGATTATCACATACATGTTGATCCATCAGATCACATTATTACCACACTTTGGACTGAATCCGGCCTAGGTGTTGGGCGGAAACAGGAGCAAGCGCGACCTCACTGAGAAGATGAAGGGAAAGTTTAAACTTGTCAAAAATATGCGTGGGTAGTCAATTACCATCTTTACTAACCCCATGGTCAAGATTTCCATGCAGATCCCATCTGGCAAGATGATGATAAAGTTTCATGCAAATGAGATGCTGGCACCAGTAGTTTCATTAGTGGCTCGGTGCACGGAGGGCGTACAGTTCAACTAGGTGTGCTACCTATGCAGTGAGTTCCTCACGAACTACAGAGAGGCATAGAATGATAGTAAGACATTCCACTATTTATGGATATCACTTTCAATAGTGCTAGTCATGTGGGATTTGCCAGAGGATAGCCAGTTTCCTCCTGTGGAGAAGGATTTACCAGAAGCAACAAAGTTCTCATCTCTTTGGGCCATGAAATATGTTGCGTAGGTAATGGAAAGCAAAGTATTTTGGGTGATGATGGAGGTGAGTATTCACATGGACATCAACTGAAATCTGCGGTTGTCCCCAACTGTGTTTGAGTAGCTATCTGGGTACACAGAGTTCAATGCAGACTTCCATCATGTTTATACAGAGCACAGAAGGATCTGGATCAAAAGTGGTTTGACTTACCCTACTTGGCTATGATGACGCTATTGCAGAGGTCCTCAAGTGTTGGCCAGTAGAATGGCATTCAACATCTGATTTGGCTATTGGGACTAGCAAGTCTGCGAAGAAAAAGAAAAAGGAAGTGGCTCAAGAGAAGATTCAGTTGTTGGCTAGGAAGAGGAAGAAAGAGGTCGAGGAGAATGCCTGGGTAGACATGGAGTGTGCCACAAAGGAACGGGAAGAATGGGAGGAGCATGGATCCGAAAGGAGTCGGAAGTCTCCTTCGCCCCAAGCAGATGAGGAAGAGAGGTTAGAGCAAGGCGACGAATATTAATAGGAAGCCAATCCCTTTCGAGTGAAGTGGTATAGGGAGTAAGAAAAGGAAGGACCGCACAAAAATACAAAAGCCACCAAGTCGTCATTAGATCCAATCACCTTGAGAGAGGGTGGCTTGGATGATATTGGAGATAAGGTGTGGGATACAATAGTAGAACTATTGTAGCAATTTGAAAAGTGGAAGAAGCAAGCACTGGTCACCATACAGATAGTTTTCCATGAGGTATAGATCCAAACAACTAGACTCCGGGCAGGTGTAGGACAGACCAGTGCTGCATCAACCAATTTTGCCCAAGGGACCACTCAAGTAGTGGAGATGGTTTGGTCAATGGATCTCCGGGCAATCATGTTGCCTGATAGATCTTTGAGCATGGAGGTGGCTGCTGATAAGGCTATTGTCAGCACATTGAATAATGTGGACCTCAACTTGGTTGCGCTCCTAGGTGAGTTCTTTCACACACTGCAAGCAGGTGTGATCGTAGAAATTAAGGCCCAAGAGTATTGCATGCTGAGCATGATCAGCAAGTACAAGGTCAACAATGAATAGATGTTCGCAGAGAAAATAAGAGTGCTGGAAGCATGGAAGAAAGTTCAGGTGCAAAACAAACAAACTACACCTGTGTTGGCCGAGGCATACAAGACAGTCCCTAAACTGCATATCCCAGAGGAAGTGTCGGTGGATGCAAACATCAGGAAGTTAGCTGCAAGTGTGTGCGACGTAAAAACAGAAGTGGCCAAGGTTCTGTTTGAATTGAACCTGAAGATAACAAAGCTCGAGTTGAAGTCACATCCTTCGACTCCACCAGAGGATAGAGAATTTCATGAAGTAGTTGTAAAGGATGGAGTCGCAGCAGTAGATGCTGCAGTGGCCGATTGCACCATGCTCTTTGAATAGTCCATAGAGGTAGTCACAACGCTCTAGGAAGATCCTAACTTGTAGAGGTTGAACACGAAAGCCCACGAATTTTAGCAACAGTATGATGAAGCAAGAGCGACGATGCGCACCATCACTATATCATATCAATTGGCCAAGCTACATGAGGCAAAACAGTTGCTTGAACAGGTGGAGGTAACAAAAAGGAAAGAGGCATTCCGCAAGACCAGATTGGGGCCTTGCCTGACTGAGGCCTATGTTATCTCTGCCACCATTGAGGAAAAGTTGGCAAGCCTGCAGAGAACATAGAAGAAGATAAAGGAAGACAGTGTAGGGCCAACAACAGAGCAGTTAGTGGAGCAGATCGAACAGGTAGGTACATAGAGCATGGCTGAGGTAATAGTGGCACAAGTAGAACTAACAGGTCTCCATATTAAAATCTCAGCACCAATAGAGTGACTTGGGGGTGAGTCACGATATTTTTGTTCAGGGTCTGTTGGGATAGAGTCCCCTAGGGTCAATTTTGGGGAAAACGCCGAAGTTTTGGGGGAAAAAGCCCAAGTTTTATTGTAAAAGGTGTAAATTCTATGCAAGATGTGGTTACGGAGCACGTAGATGGTAAAGTGTCATAAAGGGTTTTATCCTTCTTTTGTGTAAGTTGTGTCAGCTTTTATAGACCTACCCATGGTCTGTGAACCATGGGATTGTATAAAAAGGAGAGTCTTAGAGATTCTAAGGATAATAGAGAATGATGAAGATGAATGTAATGGGTCAGTAAGAGAAAGAGAAAAGAAGTCTTAGAGTAGAAGAGAGGCTTTGCAGTTATGTGTGCAGAGGCCTAGAGTAGAGTTTACATCTAAGTGCGTGGACCCCTATAGCTAAGTGCACAGGGAAGTCTTGAGTCTGTAAGCATAACTGAAATATTAATAAAGAGATTATTCCAATAATTCCTATTTGTTTGGCTATTTACTTCTGTTATTAATGAATGCACTATTATGTTATGATGAATGATGGGTTTATCAATTAATACTATATCGCTGTGTAATTTTACATGATTTATGTTGTCATATGAACGCAAGAAGTAATAATTATTTACCCGAAGAATACCTTGCTGCATGTTAAAGTTATTAAATAATTAAGTCGATTTAGGTAAATACGAGGTTAGGAGTAATCGAAGAGCTACATAAGTGGTTGATTCACTTGTTTAGGTCGTGAAAGATAGTCATGAACGTTCGCGAGGGTATAGAATCTGATTAAGGGAAGTTATATCGATAAGCCTCAAGGGCTTATCGATCTACGTGAAGGCAAGTTTAGGGCATAAAATGACATCACACTCATCTCTGGGTGCAGAAAATTGGTTCTAGCATCCCAATTATTTGGGATGAAATCATTCAAATGTCTTTCAATGCATTAGAGGACACCGTCATTAGTGCTCCTTTACTACATACCCCTTATTACCACCATGATTACTTCTTGTACTTGGTTGTAGCCAACAATACTATTTCCATGGTACTGGTTCAAGACGATGATGATGGAAATGAACACGTGATTTACTAATTAAGCTGAAATCTTATTGACACTGAAATTCGATATGCCCATGTCAAGAAAATGGTTTTAAGAGTTGTTCATGTTGTTTAATGCTTTTGACAATGTATTCTCTTGCAGAAAACCACTATCATTTCTAACTGCAACCCCATGACATACATTATGACTTGTTAGTTCTTGGGGGACAAGTGGTCTACATGGATTTGTATCCTTCAAGAATTTGATTTGGAATTTTCTACAACCAAATCAAAGAAATCACTGGTTTTCACCAAGTTAATTTGTGACCTTCCCTCTACAATCACATCTACGACTTCTTATGAGATAATTCCTGACAAAACTCTCTTTCTCATCAACACTCTTGACCCATGTTATGGGGATATCATTATTTATCTCCAAACCCAAACTTTTCGATCAGAGTTTTCCAATTTCGAACGTTGTCACATTCGACATCAGTCCCAACCCTATCAAATTATTGGTGATACTTTGCACTGTGTTGGTGTCGATTTTATCCTTCGTAGATGTTTTACACTCAAAGAAGCTTATATAGTCCTAAGTGACTGTCACTCTAGGGCTTGCAATGGTCATATGTCAGCATATGCTATTGCTCAGAAAATCCTTCGCGCCGATTATTTTTGGCCTTCTATCTTTAAAGATTGGATTTTATCAGTCCAAAAATGCCATGCCTGCCAAATTTACAACCATAAACAATGTGCCCCACACGCACCCTTACACCTATTTTTGACTGTTGAAAACTTTGATAAATTCGATATTGATTGCATGACATGTAACCCTCGCTCAGCTGAGAGGCATGGTTATATCGTCATCGACATTGATTATTTCACTAAATGGGTCGAGACAATGTGCACATATGCTGTTGACGGTAAACCCATTGCTCAATTTATTTCCAACCATGTCATAGCTCAATTTGGTGTCCCTCAAGCCATCTTCACTTATAATAGCTCTCGTTTCTGAAATTACATATTGGCAGAGCTTACTGCTCAGTTGGGTTTGCCACTCCTTATTATCTACAGACCAATGGCCAAGTTGAGGCAGCTAAAAAGTCATGGTTACCATGCTTCAACGCACCATTGGGATGCAAAAACGAAATTGGCATCTCATGATATTTTTAGCTTCGTGTACTAACAGAATTGCAACTAAGGCTACCACTAGTTTCACACCCTTTCAGCTGGTGTATGGTCTAGAGGCAACTCTTTCGATTGAATGTGAAATTCCTTCATTGAAACTAGCTATCGAATTACTCCCTGATACCTCTCCTAAGGAGGAAAATTTAATTTACCTTGAAAGGCTCGATGAAACTCACTATATAGCTACGTTAGTAATTGAAGCCCAGAAGAAATGAGTTAAGGCTCAATATGATAGAACTGTTTCTCCCCGTGTTTTTGCTTAAGGTGATTTGGTCTTGCTATATAATCAAGCTAATGACAAATTGGGAGCTGGGAAATTCAAACCAATGTGGCATGGGACTTACATTGTTAAACGAGTTTTACAAAAAGGTACCTATGAATTAGTCAATTATGAAGGAAATTATTTGGCTAAGCCCCAAAATGAGCTTTACCTTAAGAAGTATTATGAGTTATTTTTCATGTAAATAATTTTGTACATTAGTGTGTTTCATTATTGTGCAATGTGGTTTTGGTGTGTTAGTTTTCTTTTGTAAATGAGTTTTCCTATGCTTACCTCATGCTCTACCTGGTTTGCAGATGTCATCGAACCAATATGTCGGTTTTGCTGATGGTGCTTGTCATAGTACGTAGAATCTATCTTCTGCTGCATGAGAAATATACGACCCTAATGGTGATAGTGCATTTACAAGGTATATGTTTAGGTCGTACGACTAACAACATTGTTGAATATAGTGCGGTTATTGAAATTTTTTCAGAAGCTATTACTATTGGCATTATAGATTTAATCATGAATCTTGATTCACAACTCATTGTACGACAACTTAAGAGACAATATTCAATTAGAAACCCTCAAATTTTGAGAATGTATTTTAAAGTTTGTCTCTTGGAATGAAACTTTTATTTTATTACTTATGATCACATTCTGAGACGCATGAACACATTAACAAATGCATTGGCTAACTATGTTTTAGATAGACATTTGTGAAATATGTAAACTATAAAACATCATATAAAAGACATGGTGAACATAAACACACACACGTGCACGCACGCGCGCACACACACACACACACACACACACACACACACACACACACACATATTGCACGTGCGCACGCACGCGCGCGCGCGAGAGAGAGAGAGAGAGAGAGAGAGAGAGAGAGAGAGAGTGTGTGTGTGTGTGTGTGTTTGCAAAAGAGTTTGCTACATCAAAATGGAAAATCTGTGTTCTGAGACACATGTTTTCATAAGCCTACATCAGTGTAGAAATTCAACTAGAGTTGGCTATCCTCCCAAATGGTGCTCATGGTAGCACGAAATAGCCCTAAAATTAGGGGAAAATTGAGGTCTAAAATGGGCCACCTAAGGAAATTATAAAATAATAGTGGAAATAATAAAATACGATTGGATTACATCATCAAATTTTAGAGGGAAAAAAGAAAAAATTGTTTTTTCAACTCGTATTTTCAACTTATCTCCCTATGGATTTTCTCAAATTTCAAAGTGGAAACACTCGTTGGATAGAATTTGATTCCTTATCCAAGGAGTACCCATGTCTCATACTTTCGATGGAATGTGCTACATGAAAAATGAGAAATACATGAAAAATGTGATTGCAATCACGTGTGCTCATGTATTTCTCATTTTTCGTGTAGTAGGGTCCATCAAAAATATTCAACATGGGTACTCCTTGGATGAGAAATTAAATTTTGCATCCAACGAGTATTCCCACTCGAAATTTGAGTAAACCCTTAGGGATATAAGTTGAAAATGCGAGTTGAAAAAGTATTTTTATTAGTTTTTTATATTTTTATCTTTTTACTTTTTTACTCCAAAAATGGTGAATCATCCCCCATGGTTGACATCTTCATCTTCAATCCTAATGGTTCTTAAAAAAATTATTTTGGTTGTACATTTTGCTTAGTAGGGCTATTTGAGACCTCAAAATTCCCCTAATGTAACTCAGCTCAACACCCAAATTACTCTCGCGGAAACCCCTACAGTGTGTCTCTGGTACCACAATGGAACCTCATCTATCAACGCATACTATGGAATGCCTTTGGTTAAGGATTTCAGGTTATTCTCTACCTTGACAACCGGATCGACTCCTTCCTCATAAGTAGCCTCCTCAATCTGGTGTGCTGCTCATCTGGCTATCGGAGAAACCCCTGGAGGTGTCTCTGGTCCCACATCTGCAAATCATCAGAAGTTAAATCTCAGTACACATATAAAAAAAATCAAAAGCTCTAAAAATAGTTTTTACCTCCATTGGTCCATTGTGCGCCTGGTGGAAGTGGAAGGTACAGATCTCCTTAGAAATCTATGCCTGCATATGCCCAATCATCAACCAGGATTAGCTACTAGCACAACCATCTGAAGAATGCTGGAGGGAATGAAATTTATTGGCTTCCTCCCCATCGAGCCATCAACTCACTCCATCTAAGTAATCATGGATCTCTGGGCATTGGGGTATCCAACACTATCCATTGATAACGAAATAACGTCATGCATTCCAAAAAGAATTTCACCAAAATGGAACCATACCTAAACTATTTCAGTTTTCCTTTTTTTCACTTGGTCAGTTGGTCTTTCATATTTACCAACAAACCCTCACACCAACTAAAAACCATGGGGTTCAAACAATCAATAGCATATTTGAAATTAGATTTTTTTTGCCTCATGCAATGCATGCGCTCTGGAAATTTGAGTCATAGTATGCAAGATAGTTCTCAAAGGGAGATTTGTGATCCTTTTTTCCCACTTTTGGTCTTTCGGGAACCTGGGAAGTGCTTGGCAATCAATGTGTCTGTGCTCTCCCCAACAATGTGGGAAACAGATAGCTGAATCCATTCTCCTGTCCTGGATAACCCAGTGATTAAGTATATGCCTGAGATATCTATCTCTAGCTCTTGATCTCCAATAATGAACATTTAGCAGTTTATATCCCACCAGCTAACTAGATACTGTAACAACTCAGGCTGGGTCCTAATCCAAGGAATCTTGAAGAATTTCAGTGGCCCACAGTCTCGAAGAACAACAATGCAATTCAAATCTTGAGTTGCTTGATGGTATTCAGCTTCATGCTCTCGTTCCTTCCAGTCAATCACCATTTTGGACTAATTATTCTATGGAAAAGCAATAAAACAACATTTCATGAGCTTCCATGGAGACAAAATTCAAGAGAAACCATTAAGAATAGAGGATTTCACTAAGAAATGTTTACCTTTGCACCAACACAAATGTGTGTGAATTTTCACACGCTACCAACGCAATGGCATGGTTGACCACAGGGTGATTAGTGCGGGTCCAATGGGTAAAACCCATGTTGATCACCCTTGACCTAAATTTTTTACTAGTCCTCCTAGTAACCTAATCTATGGACAACAATGCATGAGTTGGCAACCAACATTTAGGCAAGAGACATAGCTCTTACATGTAGCAAATGGCTCGACGAATGGTGTCTCAAGTTGATTGTACTCCTCGCCTAAAGTTTGAGGTAAAAAAGGGTAAATTTTCTCTCCAAGTTACAATTTGGTAAAATGGTAAAAATGTTTTGTTTTTCAAAGTTTTTATAAGTCTCAAATGATATGTTTATAAGGGAATTTTCACTTATTTTTAAATATTTTTCCTCGAAAATTGGTAATGTGCATTCACTTGTGTAGCGACAGGTCATTATACTTGGCGATGATAATTTATTTTGACTGATTCAATGAGTTTTATTTTAACACTTTTTTGGACTCGTAAAAAATAAACGAAAAAGTGACACCCTAAATTCATCTTTAAGCTCTTTTCTAGCTCTAGAAAAAGAAAAATATTGTCGAGTACTTGTCGATTCGAACTCGTTAAAGTAAATGAAATGACGTCTACTTAGTATAATTTTAACCCTTTTTCAGACTGAGATAGACTATTGTACAAAAAAGGAATACCTTAGTCAAACATGGCTACGAGGTTCTCTTGGATATTGTTTTCTACCTTTTCGGGTTCAAGAGACGATTTACGAAAAGGGACCTTTGGAGTTTTCTTTTTTTCTTCTTTTTCAAACTCTCTAAACATGAAAAAGGTGTCGAGTTTCCCCTCCGTCGGACTCACAAAACTTAAATGACATAGAACTTCTCACCATGACAATATCGAGTTTCTCCTTCATAGGGCTCGTAAAACTTACTAGGATGGATTTATCCAAAGGATGAACTTATATGGCAGGCATATGTTATCCCCTTCAAGCTTGTGATAAAAAATAATGGGGTATTGACTACAAATGGTGGGGGAAAGAGTGAAAGCGATCATCTCTTGTATTTTGTAAAGGTAGCATGTCACTCTTGAACATGACACTCATCTGTTTCTCATGTCGGGTTTGGAACATCCTCACTTAGTCACTTGCCTTCCTAGTTTTGGGAAATCCATGTTGCTCTTCATCTGATTATACCACTTCATCATCAAGACCTTTGATCCTATGTTGAGTCAAATGCTGCCAAACTTCATTTTTGTGTCGTCGATATGTTCAAGATAAGTCCTCCTCAATATGGCACGCCACATGTTTGTCTATCAGAGAAACTCTTGGAGGTCTCTTTAATCATCATAAGTTAAATCTCAGTACACATATAAAAAACAAAAAACTTCAAAAACTTAAAAAATAGGTTTTACCTACATCAGTCCATTATGAGGTTGGTGGAAGTGGAAGATCTAGATCTCCTCATAAATATGTGCTTGGATATGCCCAGTCATCAACCATGAATAGCTATTTGCACAACCATCTAAAGAATGCTATAGGGAATGACATCTAATGGTTGCCTTCCCATCGAGCCATCAGCTCACCCCATCTAAGTAATCGTGGATCTCTGGGTGTTGGGGTATCCACCACTATCCATTGGTAATGAAACAATGACATGCATTTTGAAAAGAACGTCACCAAAATGGAACCATATCCAAACTGTTTCAGTTTTCTTTTTCTGCACTTGGTCAGTTGGACTTTCATATTTACCAACAAACCCTCACACTAGTTAAAAAATGTGGGGTTCAAACAGTCAATAGGATAATGGAAATTATATTTTTTTTCCTCATGCAATGCATGGGCTCTGGCAATTTGAGTCATACTATGCAACATAGTTCTCAAAGGGAGATTTGTGATCCTTTTTTCCCACTTTTGGTCTTTCGGGAACCTGGGCAGTTCTTGGCAATCAATGTGTCTATGCTCTCCCCAACAACACAAGAACGAGATAACTGAATTTGTTCTCCCCTCCTAGATAACCCAGTCATTAAGTATATGTCTGAGATATCTATCTATAGCTCCCGATATTCGATAATGAACATTTAGCAGATTATATCCCACCATCTAACTATATGCTATAACAACTCAGGATGGGTCCTAATCCCAAGAATCTTAAATAATTTCAGTAGCCCACAGTCTCAAAGAGCAACAATGCAATTAAAATCTTGAGTTTCTCGATGGTATTCATCTTCATGCTCTCATTCCTTCCATTCAATCACCATTTTCGACTAATTGTCCTGTGGAAAATCAATAAAACAACATTTCATGAGATTCCATGGAGACAAAATTCAAAAAAAACCATTAATAATAGAGGATTTCACCAAGAAATGTTTACCTTTGCACCAGCATGACTATGTGTGAATTTTCACGTGCTACCAATGCAATAGCACAATTCACCATAGGGTGATAAGCACAGGTCTGATGGCTGAAACCTGCGTTGATCGCCCTCGATGTAAATTTTTTACTAGTCCTTCTAGAAACCTAATATATGGACAAAAATTCATCAGTTGGCACCCAAAATTAAGGAAAGAGACATAGCTCTTACCTGTAGGAAATGACTCGACGAATGGTGTCTCAAGTTGATTGTACTCCTGGCCTAAACTTTGAGGTAAAATAGGGTAAACTTTCTCTCCAAGTTACAATTTGCTAAAATGATAAAAATATTTTGTTTTTCCAAGTTTTTATAAGTCTCAAATGATATGTTTACCAAAATTAGGGCATTTTAACTTATTTTTAAATATTTATCCTTGAAAATTGGTAATGTGCATTCACTTGTGCAGTGACAGGTCATTATACTTGGCGACGATAATTTATTTTGACCGATTCAATGAGTTTTATTTTATCACTTTTTTAGACTCGTAAAAGATAAATGAAAAAGTGAAACCCTAGATTCATCTTTAAGCTCTTTTCTGACTCTCGAAAAAGAAAAAGATTGTCGAGTACTTGTTGTTTAGAACTCGTTAAAGTAAATGAAATGTCATCTACTTAGTATAAGTTTAACCCTTTTCCAAATTGAGATAGACTATTGTACAAAAAATGAATACCTTATTCCAACATGGCTACGAGGTTCTCTTGGATATTGTTTTCTACATTTTCGGGTTCAAGAGACGATTTACAAAAAGGGACCTTTGGATTTTTCTTTTCCTCTTCTTTTTCAAACTCTCTAAACATGAAAAATATGCAAAGATTCCCCTCCGTCGAACTTGTAAAACTTAAACATCACAGGACTTTTCACCATGACAATATCGAGTTTCTCCTTCCTAGGGCTCGTAAAACTTACTAGGATGGATTCATCTAAAGGATGAACTTATATGGTAGGCATATGCTATCCCCTTCAAGTTTGCAATAAAAAATAATGGGGTATTGACTACAAATGGCGGGGAAAGAGTGAAAGCAATCATCTCTTGTATTTTGTAAAGGAAGCATGTCATCTTGAACATGACACTCATATGTTTCTCGTGTTGAGTTTGGGACATCCTTACTTAGTCACTTATCTTCCTGGGTTTGGGAAATCCATTTTGCCCCTCATATGATTATACCAATTCATCATCAAGACCTCTGATCCTATGTTGATTCAAATGCTACCAAACTTCATAGTCGTGTCACTGATATGTTCAAGAGAAGTCCTCATCAATATGGTGTGCCACTCGTCTAGCTATCAGAGAAACTCCTGGAGGTCTCTCTAGTCCCACATCTGCAAATCACCATAAGTTGAATCTCGGTACACATATAAAAAGACAAAAACTTCAAAAACTATAAAAATAGTTCTTACCTGCTTTGGTCCATTGTGATCCTGGTGGAAGTGGAAGATATGGATCTCCTTATAAATCCATGTCTGCATATGCCTAATCATGAACCATGATTAGCTACTGGAAAAATCATCTGAAGAATGTTGGAGGGAATGACATTTGTTAATTACTTCCTTGTCGAGGCATCAACTCACCCTATCTAAGTAATCATGGATCTCTGGGTACTGGGGTATCCACGTCTATCCACTGATAATGAAACAACAACATGCGTTCCAAAAAGGACGTCACCAAAATGGAACCATACCCAAACTCTTTCAGTTTTCTTGTTCTGCACTTGGTTAGCTGGTCTTTCATATTGACCAACAAACCCTCGCACCAGTTAAAAACCATGGGATTCAAATAGTCAATAGCATACTGGAAATTAGATTTTGTTGCCTCATGTAATGATTGGACTCCTAAAATTCAAGCCATAATATGCAAGATAGTTCTCAAAGGGAGATTTGTGATCTTTATTATATTGATCTTCCAACTTTTGGTCTTTTGGGAACCTAGGTAGTGCCTGGCACTCAATGTGTCTATTCTCTCCCCAACAGCACGAGAATCACATAGCTGAATCTGTTCTCCCCTCCTAGATAACCCAATGATGAAGTATATGTCTGAGATATCTATCTCGAGCTCTTGATCTCCAATAATGAACATTTGGTATTTTGCATACAACTAACTGATTAGATTCTGTAACAACTCAGGCTGGGTCCTAATCCCATGAATCCTGAAGAATTTTAGTAGCCCACGGTCTAGAAAAGTAGCAATGAAATTCTGATCTTGAGTTGCTTGATGGTCTTCGGCTTCACGCTCTCATTCTTTCTATTGAATCACCATTTTGGATTTATTTTCCTATGGAAAATCAATAAAACAACATTTCATGAGCTTCCATGGAGACAAAATTCAATAAAAACCATTAAGCATAGAAGATTTCACCAATAAATTTTTACATCTGCACCAACATGAGTGTGTGTGAATTTAACATGTTGGCATAGTTGACCATGGGGTGATTAGCACGATCTGATTGGTAAAACCCATGTTGATTGCCATCGACCTAATTATTTTACTAGTCCTCCTAGAAACCTAATCTATGGGAAAAAATGCGTGATATGGAAACCAAAAAGAAGGGAAGAGAAAGAGTTGTTACCTGCAGCAGATAGCTCGACGAATGGTTTCTTGGGTTGATAGTACTCCTCATGTGAAGTTTGAGGTAAAATAGGGTAGATTTTCTCTCCAAGTTACAATTTGGTAAAATGGTAAAACATTTTGTTTTTTGAAGTTTTTATAAGTCTCAAATGAAATTTTTACCAAAATTAGGGCATTTTTACTTATTTTTAAATATTTTCCTCGAAAATAGGTAATGTACATTCACTTGTGCAGCAACGGGTCATTACTCTTGGTGACGTTAATTTATTTTGAATTATTCAACAAGTTTTATTTTATCACTTTTTCGAACTCATCACAAATAAACGAAAAAGTGACACACTAGAGTCATCTTTAAGCTCTTTTATGACTCTTGAAAAATCAAAAGATTATTGAGTACTTGTCATTTTGAACTCATTAAAGTAAATGAAATGATGTCTACTTAGTATAATTTTAACCCTTTTCCAGACTGAGATAGACTATTATACAAAAAAGGAATACCTTAGTCGAACATGGCTAAGAGGTTCTCTTGGATATTGTTTTCTACCTTTTCGGGTTCATGAGACGATTTACAAAAAGGGACCTTTGGAGTTTTCTTTTCCGCTTCTTTTTCAAACTCTCTAAACATGAAAAATATGTCGAGTTTCCCCTAATCGAACTCGTAAAACTTAAATGAGACTTTTCACCATGAAAAGATCGAGTTTCTCCTTCCTAGGGCTCGTAAAACTTACTAGGATGGATTCATCTGAAGGATGAACTTATATGGCAAGCATATTATATCCACTTAAAACTTGCAATTAAAAATAATCGGATACTCACTAGAAATGGTGGGGGAAAGAGTGAAAGCGATCATCTCTTGTATTTTTTAAAGGTAGCATGACGCTCTTGAACATGACACTCATCCGTTTCTCGTGTCAGGTTTGGGACATCCTCACTTAGTCACTTGCCTTCCTGGGTTTGGAAAATCCATTTTCCCCCTCATTTGATTATACCACTTCATCATCAAGACCTTTGATCCTATGTTGAGTCAAATTCCACCAAACTTCATAGCCGTGTCACCGATATGTTCAAGAGAAGTCATATATGTAGTTCTTTACCACTTATACATTGTATGAGTTTTTGCCACAGTCATGGATCACACTTATCTACTCTACCACATCCTTTGTTTCATGTCGATGATGTGGGATTCATTATGGCCCTTCTTCAAGTGATCACTTCCTTTCGACTTCATCTCATTATTTGGGAATATCATCTACAAACTCCCTTCGAGTAACTTAGAGTTTGCATGCCTCAATGGCAATTTCTTCACACTCACCAACAGGTTTAGATCATTGACCTTCGATTGGATGATTCCATGGGTATTCGACTTCAGTTTCATTATTCAAATTCATACATTATGCTAATTGTACCTTGAGAGTTATTGTCATTATTGGTGGTTTCTGTTGTGTCTGTTAACGATTTACATCATTGATCAGTAATCAAGTGGTTTTCTATCATGTTCAACTTCGACACATCTATTCACATGTTAGAATTTGTACATTGATCAGATCGCGATGGAGCACAAGACCCTCAATTCTATCTGATAAAATCTAGGTTGCGTGGAGTTATGATTTACTCATGATTGTACAAATTTTTTCCTCTCTACTAATGATTGCGACCATACTGTGGGTCCATATATATGATCCTCTTTATTCAGATGGTTGTGACCATACTATGGATCCATACACATGATCCCTTCTATTCGGTTGGATGCGTCCATACCATGGATTCATTTATCATTAGATGCATATTCATCTATCACTATGAATGTTTATTAGAGATGTAAGATATGTATATGTATATGTATATGCTTGATTTGCAGGTCTCTTCACAGTGATGTTCTGGTCCTTACCTTGGCTTGTAAAGTGTCTTAGCCATCACTAGTTGTTCTTCCTTCATGCTTTAGGGGGAATCTATTACACAATATTTTGTCACACCTCCTGTTCACTTCTTGTTCCATATCCCAAAGTTCCAAAATATTGACAACTGTGAAGTATATCCATCATTATACACAAACAAAAACATCCATGAAAAACCAAAGGAAAACTGCCTTGAATCAATTCTAAAGAAGGTTAGATAAAACCCTAATTCTTAGGTCCAACTCTCTTTGCTCCACTACTTACTCGTCCAGGTGGTAGGTTGCATTGCTTTACCCTAGCGCTACCAGTTAGGGTTTTGATATAAAAACTTGTGTTGAACCTCTTCTGGTAGGTTTTCCCAAAATGTGGGAGAAGCTTCGTATGCTAGAAACTTCGAGAACAATAAGCTGGATATTGGTTGATGTACATATGGTTGAGCTCTCCCATTTGGAGCTCTTGATGTTATCATTATGTGCCTTCCCCTTGAGATGTGGACCTTCCTCCCTCTTTTGTGGATCCCTAACTCCATCTCCTTTCCTATAAATCAACTCCCTTCTATCCCCAAATGGTTGGTCATTGATTGTTTACATTTCTATATTGAGATTATGCCCAAATGTTGCCCATTCTAACTTGGAGAAGGAGTGCTTGAAGAGTCTTTCTTGGAATTGGAAATCCACCAAAAGGAGGTACCCAACATCAAGGCATAGGCTATATGCTTCCCTTTCTAGCTTATTAATATATGCATATGATGTTCACTTTCCATAATTGTGTAAATGTTTATGTGTTTAGCTTAATGCTCCTTGATCTATTAAGTAGTTTGTGTTTGATGTATGCCATATATTCTCTTGTACCTTATATTTCTCTTTGATCTTTCTTGCAAGTACTCATACGTGAAGAACAAATAAGGAGCGAGCCCGGAAGGGAAGGAATCAAAGTCATCTCCAAAGGATTAAGCGATTAGCATCAGAGTGAGGGTAGGTCACTCTCTCTTTGCATTTGTTAAAAATAAGCTAGGAAAGTGTATGTTAGTTTGTTTAGTTTGTTGCTAAACCCAGTCATTGGCCTAGAGAGTTTGCCTCTATCCATAGACGAGATCTTCCTTCACAAGAAAGGTTGATCTCATCCTTCTAATACCTTAGCTTCTTTTTCCCCTTTAACTCGTCATCCCACAATTAATCCTTAAATTTGGAGGTAATAATAATTTTAATACTACCATTTTTCGCCAAGATCATCTCCTCCTTTATCCCCTAATGCTCGAGCTAAGATTGGACATCCTTATGCGATTCATCTAACTTCCCTATTTCCTTTCTTGATTAGTATTAATGTAATAATATATAATATATATATATATATATTTATATTATATATTCTATATTATTATAATTCTCTCCTTTGATTTCAATCATTGTGCACTCATATTTTCAAAATTTGAAATGATTATTATATTTTTATAAATATTTAACATGAAGAATCAAACTTAATTTTTGGTTTACTCCTTTTATTTTACTATATTATATTTTTAGTAATTTTTTTAAATTATATTTTAAATAAATTTTTAGTCAATATTTTTTAAATCATTTGAAATAAAATTATTAAACTTTTTTTGACATTTCACCTCATTCCACACCTTAAAAAGGTTTACTTGTTTTCTTCATACTTCTCATCTCTTTGTGATCTTTCATTCCCTAAAATATCCTTTTTGGGATATATTGAAACTAAGAGCTAAGTGGTTATTCCTTGATCTTTGCAATTATTCTACTGTTTGCATTCTTATTTTTTAATTTATTGTTCAAAGATTGATTTCTATTAATAGCAAAATATGCTGCATTTGAAACCTTTCATACATCCAAAAGAGTGACTTAGGAGATCATAGTTGTCTCCAGGGATAACCAGAAACACAACATACACAAATAGTAGAAAAAAATTAACAATATGGGACTAGCCTACTATTGAAGGCTCGAAATTCTCTACCTACAACACTATAAGGGAGACCACCCAGTCAAGAACTTAAAGCAGCTTTGTTTCCATTGAGATGGTGGTTCCAACTGGTTTAACTAGGTCCAGTTACTTTTTCCCTATTGCTATAGGTTTAAGATGTGCCTTTAGTTACCAATAGGAAAGAACATCAAATCAATCCTTCTTGTTGATTAGGAAAGAGAATGACCCTTAATTTGTTTTAATGACACAACCTAACCACTCTAAGGTTTTTCCACTTAAAAAAGAGGACTTCTAGAATGCATGACCTTTGATAACACATGCAAGACTAAATCTATAATGTGATTAATCTAACCTATACCGATTGAAGGAGGGAAAGCCTTCTCTCAGTCAAGGGATTAGATCAAGGAGATAGCTCACAAGATCTGATTTCTCATTAACAAAAATACTAACAATTAAAACTTAGTAAATAGTTACACAAGTGCCTATTGAAAATATATCCAATTCCTTATTTATCACATGCATAATAACTATAAAGATTCATGCTGAATTAATGAATTAGTTCGAATAAGACATCATGTATGCAAACAAACAACTATTATCCTAAATCGTAAGATAACTTTCCGATCTAAGATTATAACTATTTTTTCTATGAAAACTTTAGTTTTCAAATTATATCTAAAATTAAGCCTGTAGAACAGTCTAATCAGAATTTTAAATGAATTAATACTCAAGATTCAGCAATAGTGAATGAATCCATTTATTAACTTATACATTTGAAATATACATTGAAAGATTGAAATACAAATTCATTTCAATCAAATTCTCTAAACAATAGTACTAAACATCATTAATTGAAATACATATTTATTAATAAATGAAATCAAATTACAGATCCTCACAGTATGATAGTAGTGCACAATCCTATGGGCCTGTAACCAATTGTTTCTTATAGAAAAGTCCTCCCCTTACAGCAATAGCTACAACATTACGAGCCTCCTTCTCCTAAGATCCCAATTACCTTTATTCTACCCCATCGATTACATATTTATACATTAGGAGTATTAAAACAACTCCCCCCATAATTACCTTGACGAATAGATCATTTATAGTTTGAATAAAGCAGTGGAGCTATGTCGCTAGGTCTCTGGCGAAGGAAAATAAGAACTGACCTAACCAATTTCCAAAATTGAGTTTTTTTTTTGTGAGAATAACCCCTTGAGTTCACAATTGAAACAATCATGGACAGTCTTGATTGGATCTCTCATCGGGAAGGCATAACCAATTGCCTCTATTAGCTGCAGTAGATTAGAGAGAAAACCTGGTGGTTCGAATTTGTTTCAAACTAAAAACAAATTTGGAACAACCTTCTTTCCATGGGAATCAATTCTATTGGTATATGACTGAATTGGTTTTATCGCTGGACTCTCCTGAGATTATCTATCACAACAGACAAATAAAATTAGCTAATAGCCTTAGAAATGGCAGAAATTCTATTAAAAACAATTCTAATGAACCAATATATACACAACGGTCTAATTAAAATCATAGCTTAATATATACAGAGGCGGTTTTATTTAACAACATGTGATTACAATGGCCCCCTTTGGAATTAACAAGGGAGTTGTCTATAATGCGACTTTTTGAAGATTCCGGTGACGGAATCCGACGGAAAAAATGAGGTTAAATCTTGATTTTTAGCAGTTAAAATGGTTTTTTAACTGCATATTTGGATTCAACACCCTGAAAAACCCCTGGGAGCCATTGATTGTGCAGAAACTAGCTATCA
>APFE031069302.1:5963-28366 GCA_000404065.3 Pinus taeda | reverse complement strand
GGCTAGTAGCAGTGCCTTGCCCTCTCTTCCTCCCTTTGGGATAATGATTTGAGGCAAAGGCCCTCTTGCTGCCCCAAAAACACAAATTTTCCTCATTCATAGGACTTCTAGTGTTTACAGCTTTCTAGTTGGTTCATAGTCTAGTTTGCTTTGATTCATAACTTCTTCATCATGGTCATTTCCTTATTAGCAATAGTATTCTTTCATGCAATGGTTTTCAGCATTTCCTTTCATAGATCATAGTTTAATTTGATGCAAAAACTCTATTTTTTAGATGCACTTATTTCCTTTCTTGCTTAATCTCATTGGTTTACTATGAGTTGTTTATGCAACAAATATCTCCTAGCAATAGCCAAACCTATCAGCCATTCCAACCTCCATCTAATCCATGCCCTACAGGTCACCCAAGTCTCCCCTCAATTCTACCTTAGTTTCCTGCATTTTCCATAGACTCTCCTCTCTCTCCTTGAGCAAATCCAATCATCTCTCGCTCCTAATGATTCTTGGTAGACCCTAAGTGCCCTAACACTTCATCCCAACATTCATCTACCTTCTCCATCCACTCTCACACCTTCAAAACAGTGAAAACTGTTCTCGGCCTCCTCCTGTAGGTCTCCTGTAGAACGTTGTTTTTCCTTTTATAGATTTCCTTTGTCCTCCTATATATTTTCCTATCGGCTTCCTTTGGAAGGCCAAATTTGGGAGAAGCCTCCAAAAGGCCACTTGAGACCCCTAGGACCCATCTACACAATCCTCCATCCTCTCACATCCCTAAATTTCCCTCCATCGCCACCTATTCGTTGCCACATTCACAAACAAATAAATTACATGCATGACAAATTCACATAAAAATACATAGAAATCCAAAAAGGTGCTTTTTGTTCATTTGCTTCCAGAAATAGCTTAGTTAGATGTTTTTCACTTCCTTAAGTATGTAATGGCATTCATTTCATGATTTTCATAGTGCTTTCTGCAAGAGTAGGATTAGTGGTTAACTAGGATTCCTTGGTTTGCTTTACATTTCAATCTTCCTTTCTACAAGAAGAATAAAATCGGTAGAGTAATCTCTCTTTTTTCTTTCATCACATATAGAGCTTTTTTTGGAATCCATAGAAGTTGGCTTGAGATCCTAGTGATCTTGTGTCGGCTGACCAAGTGACAACTTGCAGTAAGAACTAGTACCTGTGCATACAACACCCTCGCTTCCAAGTTTGTTATGAACTACCGGGTTGATAAAAGTAAAGTAGGAAGCCTAGGAGTTGCAGCATTATTGATGCAATACTAGTCCTCACCACTTTTTGGCACCGTTGGCGGGGAGGCATCAGAGTATTCTGTGATTACTACTTTCTTCTATTTTCTCTTAAAACAATTTGCTAATAGTTTATTTCAGCAAAAGTAGAATAGATATTTCCTTTCTTTCAGTTTTGCATTTCTTTTGCTTTCCTTTTCAATTCTGCAATTTCCATTTCAACAAAAGTAGAATAGTCATTTCCTTGCTTTCAGTTCTACATTAACTTGCTTTCCTCTTCAATTCTGCAAATTTCATTTCAACAATCTCATTTCAGTTAGTTGCAATTTGTTTGTTCAATCAATTTTAGTTTTGCAGGTACTATTAGTGTGGGGAAAAAGAAACAAAAACCAACCAAAAATATCTCCTTTCATGTCTTGTAGGAATAGAGATAATCCAAGAATTTTTTTTCCCAACACCCCCACTACTCCACACAGCAAACCTTCTCTCCTCTTCGGTGGATGCGATCAAGAAGAACCCTTAGGTGAACAATTCGACATATTTGAAGAACCTATAGGGGAAGAAGAAGAAAAAATTTGTTTAGAGCCAATGGCTGAACACAGAAATGCTAGGGGGAATGGAGAAAGAATAGAGGGTACCTTTCCCATTCGGGAGACCAATGGGGACACCAAAATGAAGAATATAAGACCTGCCGCCCTACCTCATTTCCATGGTCCAACTATAGAAGATCCTCAAACCTTCTTGTTTGAGTTTGTTGTTATCTGTCGAACCTATGACTATGTAGAAGATGAGCAAAAGTTGAAACTATTTCTTTCTACTCTCAAGGATGCAACATTGTGCTAGTTCATGGGATTACCTAGCAATAGTATCACAACTTGGGCTCATATGCAGCAATCCTTTAACAACAAGTATCGAGACTATTGTAGGTCAAAAGATACTAAAGAAGAAATTTTCCGAATGACTATAGGAAGTGATGAATCCCTGGAAGACTATAAGGAGAGGTTCCAGCTCAGTTACAAAAGGGTTGGGTGTACACTCGACCCTGAGTCTCTGAAGATGGTTCTACTCAGGGGAATTCGGGAAGATCTTTTAGAAACCCTCCATTTACTGGCCAGGAGAAACATCTACCAACTATCATATGAAGACATAAAGACTGCTTTTAGAAACCATTCTAGAGCATCCAGAAAGAAAGGTAGGCGGAGTCAACCCATAGCCAGTACCTCTTCCTCTAACTCATCCATCAAAGGAGAAATTGGAAACATGTTGGAAGAATTCAAGAGTGAGATGTTGTAGACTCTTGCCATGCAAATGGATACGTTACATATCAAAAGGAAACAAGAGGAAGAAGAGAGGGCTTTGGCCATCTTTTGCCCTAGATGCACCAAGAGGCATCCTAGGAATGAATGTGCATTGAACTCTATAGAGGTTTGTTCAGTCTGTGAAGAAAATCATTCCACAAATAAGTGCCCTTCCTTACCTAGACTTAAATTTGTATATCAAGGGGCTAAGGGAGTCACTGAATAGCTCTATTACATAAACCAAAGAAGGCTACATGAACCTAGACCATATCAGCAGGGGATGTAAGGGGCATCCTAGACATACTACCACCCCAACCATGTCACTTCCATACCTTCTTGGGGTTACCCTTCTCATCCTTCTTGGTCCATGCCTCCTCCTTGGTCCTTCACATCTCAATATCATGCCCAAACAACCAACCATTCATTTCAATCCTATGCTCAGCCATCACCTCAATGGAATGCACCTCATCAGGGGTGGAGGCCCCAACACAACTCTATCCCCGCTCTTTTGCCTCCACCACCTTCCTAACCAAAACTGTTACCTCCCGATCCTCCAAAGCAACCTCAAATGCCTACCCAGCCAAATCCGAACCCAAACAATAGATAGGCTCAACAAGTGTATAGTGGGGAACCATAATGCCCAACTTATGTTGTGGAGATTCAGGAGATAAACATGCAATCTGGGAAAGTTCTCCCAGATAGTCAACCTCCACCTAGGGAGGTTGAGGAAGATAAAGAGGAAAGTGAACCGAAAGCAATTCCACCCTTTCTTGAGAGACTATCCATGATAGTCCAGCCTACCCCGAAAGAAACTGAACTCCTGGGGGAGTTGAAACATGTATGTGTAAAGATACCAATTCTCCAAGCCATAAAGGATGTGCCCATCTACAATAGGTTGATTAAAGAGAAGTGCTTTAGGCATCCAAGAAGGCACAAGAGGGATGCCCCAACCATCAATGTCATAGGGTAGTTGTCCGACCTGATGTTGGGGTAGGTAATCTGTCCAAAGTATCTAGACCCTAGAAGCCCAGTAGTTGATGTCCACATCAATGGCACCATGATTCCACATACTTTGAATGATATGGGAGTTGCCATTAATGTAATGAAAAAGGACACAATGCTCAAACTCAATCTTCATGGCCCCTTGAAGAAGACCACAACCGTGCTATAGTTAGCAGACCGCTCCACCGTGACCCCTGAGGGGATTGTGGAAGATGTGGTGGTCTCCATTGATTCTTGGGAGACCCCTGCTAATTTCTTAGTTCTCCAGCCCAAGGAAAATCTCACTAGGTACCCTCTCATTCTGGGAAGACCCTGGTTGGCTACTGCTGATGCCTACATCAGTTGTCGAGTTGGGAACATGACCATAAAGAACGGGCGTACGTCCAAGTAGTTAATCCTATATCCTCCTACCCAAACTTCGTTAGAACATGATCTACCTCTCTGGTTAGAGGAGGAAGATGAGGATGAAGTTTATTTTGCACTGCTTTGTACATTAGAAATCGCCATGGGAGGAAAACAACAATATGAGGATGATATGATTGAAAATTTGATTCAAAATACACCTCCCAGTGTATTGCCTTTAGAGGACATAGTAAGAGAAACCCAAAACAACCCCTCAACTAATCTTTGTGCGGTTGACTCCACTTCTCTCCATGTTAAGAATATAGAGTTCAGTCCAGAAAGAACCTTGAAAATCAATCCATCCCTATCCACTTCCCAGGAGAAGGAACTATGTAGCCTGCTGAGAAAGCACTTATATGCCTTCGCCTGGAGTTATAAGGAGATGAAGGGAGTGCACCCTTCGGTTTGTGCTCATCATATATACATCAAGGAAGGTTGCAAGCCAGTCAAGCAGCCTCAAAGGAGGATGAACACAGCACTTAATGATATTGTTAAGGAAGAACTGCAGAAATTTCTTGATGCAAGGTTCATTTATCCCACCTTTGACAGTGAATGGGTCTCTCCTTTGGTGCTAGTGCCAAAGAAAAATGGTAAGTGGAGAATCTGTGTCGACTATTGAGAATTGAACAAAGCCACTAAGAAGGACCATTTCCCTTTACCTTTCATAGATCAAGTGTTAGATGGTCTGGCAGGGAAAAAGTTTTTCTCTTTCCTAGATGGGTTTAGTGGGTACAATCAGATTCAAATAAGCTTGAAAGACTAAGATAAGACCACTTTCACTTGTCCTTGGGGTACCTCTGCATATTAGGTCCTCCCTTTTGGTTTGTGTAACGCTCCAGCCACATTCCAAAGAGCGCTATTGAGTATATTCTTCGAATTAGTTCATGATGCAGTAGAGATATACATGGATGACTTTACTCCTTATGGCTCTGATTTTCAAGAAGCTTTATCTAACCTAGGAAAAGTTCTATAAAAGTGTATTGAGATGAACCTATCCCTCAGTCCGGAAAAATGTGAATTTTTGATGACTGAAGGGACCATGCTAGGGCATGCAATATCTCAAAAAGGATTGCAGGTGGACCCCAACAAAATTGCCATCATTCAACGGGTCCCACCTCCTCAAAATGTGAGAGATGTCAGAAGTTTCCTAGGCTTAGCTGGGTATCACTGAAGATTCATTAAAGATTTCAGCAAGTTATCCTCTTCATTTTTTGGTCTTTTGGGTAAAGACATCAAATTCATATGGTCAGGAAACTGTCAAGAAGCCCTAGATACCTTGGAAAGAAAACTTGTGACTGCCCCAATTTTGAGAGGCCCAAACTGGGCCCTACCTTTACACATTCACACAAATGTCTCGAATAAAGCAATAGGAGCAGCCTTGGGACAAATCGATGAAAATTTACCTTATGCCATATACTTTATAAGCAAAAACCTATCAAAGGAAAAGTTGAACTATATGGTAACCGAGAAGGAACTCCTAGCTATCATGCATTCCTTAAAGAAATTCAGACATTATATCACAGGCTATCAAACCTTTGTGCACACTGATCATGCTGCAATTAGATATTTAATGAACAAACCAGATGTGAATGCTCACATTATTAGATGGTTTCTTTTACTGCAGCTGTTTGATTTGACCATTGTTGATAAGCCTGGTAAAGAAAATGTTGTTGCTGAATTTTTGTCTAGAATAAATTTATCTGCAGGTGAAGAAGGAATGGTGGATGATCAAATGCCAGATGAACACCTGTTTGCTATCTTAGTACTCTCTCCATGATTTGCTGATATAGCAAACTACTTGGCTTCAGCATAGTTCCCACCACACTTATCCTCAAAGTAGAAGAGAAAAATAGTAAGGAAAATCGCCCCTTTCACCTGGATTGGGGTCAATCTCTTCAAAATTGGCCCAGATTAGATCTTGACGATATGTGTTAGGGAGGAGGAAGTTTTTGACCTCCTCCTAACTTGTCATGATGGGCCTTGTGGAGGTCATTTTGCAGCAAAAGGAACTGCCTTTAAGATACTACAAGCAGGCTACTATTGGCCCACTCTTCATCAGGATGTGAGGAGATATACCAACCAACGTGATTGGTGTCAAAGGGTGTGGAAACCTACTCCATAGGATGAAATGCCCATGTAGCCTCAAGTGACATTTGAACCATTTGATAAGTGGGGCATGGACTTTGTGGGGCCTATCAGCCCTCCTTCACAACGGAAGCAATACATCATTGTCTGCACCAATTACTTGACAAAGTGGGCAGAGACAAAAGCAATTAAAGTAGTGATAGAGGAAAAAGTAGCTGATTTTTTGAGAGAGAACATATTCTACAAGTTTGGGTATCCAAGAGAGTTGGTCATAGATCAAGGCAGCCAATTCATTTCTAATTTGATTGAAGACTTTCTCACGCATCATAGAATCAAGCACAGGACTTCCACCCCTTACCATCCAGAAGCCAATGGGCAGGTAGAGGTCACTAACAAAGCATTGGAAGGGATCCTAACAGAAGTAGTGAGCAGCAGTAGAAAATACTAGGTGGACAGATTAGTTGAGGCCACTTGGGCCTACAACACAACATGGAAGACCACTACAGGGTTCACACTCTACGAGCTAGTCTATGGGAAGAAGGCTTTTCTATCAATAGAATTTGAATTCAACACCCTAATGATGGAAGCTCAGCTGGACCTAGACCTTAGCCATGCATAAAAAGAAAGATTACTCCAGCTTAATGGATTGGATGAACATAGAATGCAGATCCTTCTCCGCACAGAGGTAGTTCAGCTTCAGAGGAAGATATGGCATGACAAAAACATCAAAGAGAAGAAATTTCAAGAGGGAGATTGTGCACTACTCTATGATTCAAGGTATAAAGATTTCAAGGGCAAGCTGAGGACAAGATTGCTAGTACCCTACACTGTGGAGAAATGCAATGACAATGGTTCAGTTTTGATTAGAACCATTGACGATGAAGCCATCCCCATGCTTGTCAATGGACACCGGTTGAAAATATACAAGAAACCCCTCTCCAAGTGAGAGTTCATTGAAGATTAAATAAGTCAGTGATGGTAGTGGAGCATGTGTCAGCCTCCACTTCACCCACTCATTGAAGAAAAAATAAAAAATAAAAAATAGCAAGGACTCAAGTGAATACCTCCATGAGGCACTTGAGTCCCAGGATTGGGTTGAAAACCTCTCCTGAGGCAACCCAGTGGTGTCAAAAAAGAGAAGAAAAAAATAAGATCCCTGTGTGAAAACCTCCCTTGGAGGTGCCCAGGGTAGGCAACTAGGGTGAAAACCTCCCTGAGGCACCCTAGTTGTTTAAAAAAAAAAAAACGAGAAGAAGAACAAGAAAAATGAATTTCCAATTGTATTGCAGGTTTGCAGGAGGACTACAAGAAGTAGCAGTAGGTGCAAGGGAGCTCTGAAACCAATACCAACACCTATCCTACCTTCCCTCACCTTTCTCCATCGTTCTTGACATTCTTTTCACCTCATTGTGCTTCTTTTTCGAAAACTGTGTTTTCTACAGGAAGCTCCTATAGAAATTATAGAGAGCCAAAAATGGATTTTAAAGGCAATTTGAGGAATAGGAAAGCTTCATAAAGGATTTATAAATCCTCCTGTAGTATTTAAACCTCTCTTCAATCATTTCTAGACCTACATCATATCCCAAGCACCATTCTTCTCCCTGCCCAGAAAAAAAACACACAAAAAAATAGTTTTTTAGGAAAAGAAAAAAAACAAAAAAATAAGAGAAAAGAACAACACCATTCACCTCACCTGAAGCCTAACCATTACCTCTCCATCTCTATATGCATTTTTGGCATCATCCTCACAGCTCCAAGCATAGAAAAAACTAAAAATTTCGAAGGCAGAAGCAACTACAAGAGCTCCTGTAGGAATTCCTGTAGCAGCTGATCCCATTAAAATCTAGCATCAGCAGCATGAGGGTGCAAATCTAAAGGTTGAAGTAGACACCTAAAGATCAGATCTAGCCAAAAAGGAACCTACACATAGCACAACCATATCTCAGCAAGCAAACAAGCATGCATCAAAAGAAATAAAGGCATGCAACATAGGAAAGGCCATAACACCTCATAACAAACACATTCAGATCTCAGGTAAGTGACTAACCCGCTCCTATGTTTGCATTTGTATAATTAGAGAGCATGAAACAACAGTGAGATGGTTGAGGCTGGTTGGGGTTGAGGTGGATAGTTAACTCGGCCACCTTTATCCAATTGACCTCACTCATCTGAAGTTGTCACCACACGTGCCCTTAGTCAAACTCAAGAGAGATGTCAAGGACTTGTAGTGGAGGCGATGGGAACTCTGGTGAAATCATGAGGGGTGATTACAAGAAAAAGGAAATGATGAAAAGGCAGGTGGGGACCAATAGTTTGAAGGGGGCCAACGTACACTTGGTCAGCTTACCCTCCATCACTGAAAATATCCATAAACATCCATATGTACTCCTCGCCAAAGCACTCTCACCACCTTTCTCCTTCATTCTCTCCTCGAAACTCCATTCCTGCTACCTTCTCAAGCCCCCACAAGCCTCGTACCCATATTTATCCATTGACCTCTCCAATATCCCTGCTTTCGGCATTCTACAGGAGCACTTATAGGTTCTATAGGAGAACCTACAGGAATCCTACAAGAGGGCTGGCAGTGTTCTAGAGGAGGGCCAATAAGCTATTTTGGAGAGGGAAAACACGATTTTTAGCACAATTCTCGGGTGAAGAGGTAGGTTCTTGGCATACCTCCATTGAATATCAAAATATACAAGCAGTGGTTTAATTTTGAGGAGAAAATAAAACTTTTGGGTGGTGGAAATTCATAAAAATAATTGTTGCTTATTTCTTAAAAAAAAACATGGTCTTTGTCTCTCTGTTTTTCTTAAAAAATAAAAATAAAAAAAAATCTCTCCATTTCCATAGTTGGTTTCAAAGGAAGCATACACAAAATGACAGGAGGTTTTATGAGGAAGGATCCCACCAACTCCTCTAGGCTCCATGCACACCCCCAACTAGTGGACATACTCACAAGAACCAATTGGATGAAATATTTTTGAGAAATTATGAGGGTTTGATGAGGAAATTGCTCAGGAATTTTCCCACTCTTTGGTCCCTCACTCCAGAACACATGCCACTTTCACTTTTAGAGGCCTTTCCATGGAGTTAACCCCTAAATTTATCAGTAGGGTCACTACCCTTCCTCTTGGGTTGCCTTGGAGTAAGGATGAAAAGCCAATTGGCCAGGATGCCAAGAAAAACTTCTTCCAAAACAATGAAACCCCTGTAGAAGATAAGAATGGCATAAGAAGGGCTAGCATAGAATACCCTTGGGATGAAGTCAACTATCAAATAATCAAGTATATTTCTTGTGAGTGGAGGTATAACATTGTCTATGGTTACCACTTTGAAATCATGCATGAATTAAGGTATGGCATGGAAACTCCAGCCCCTTAGAAGCTCAACATCCCTTACTTCCTCATGTAGTCCCTCATTGACTCCAGTACTAAAGTAAAAGTAGGAAATCCAGACCAGCTAGCTCACCATGGGTTAATCAAAATTTTAGTGGAAGAAGCCCTCCATACATTTACAATCCGCATAGCATGGGAAATTTTCTGAAACATGACCACTGCAGATGACATAAAGGCCCTGCCCTATGATCTTAGCCCCATTGGTAGTGAGGAGGAAGAGAAGAAAGAGGGAGAAGTTGGAGAAACTGGTGATTTAGAGGGACAGGAAGGGAAGAAGGAAGAAACCAAAAGAGAGGAGGAGAAAGCTAAAGAAACAGAGAAAACAGAGACATAGAAAGAGACAGGAGGAGGAGAAAAAGGGGTAGAAAAGACAAAAGTGTCTCTTGAGACCCTAGAAAGAGAGAAAGCAACTGCCCTCACTACCCTCAGCACCCTAATTAAACCAAAAAAAAATTGGAAGAGCCAGACCTCAATTTACTTCAGGGCTAGGAAGAGCACAAGGATCAAAACAGGGAAACCCTAGCCTTCTTCCAAAGTTCCAATTGTTATTGAAGATTCACCCTTTACCCAAGAAAAAGAATCTCAGTATTTTGGGGAAAATTAGTGTCTTTTCGATCTACTAGTCTCACTAGGATTGGCAGCTATCCTAGAAACAAACAATCAAGCATTTTGTGATTTTCTCTATGTATGATAGATAAGAGAGAAGCAAAGGGACCAACCTGGATCTTCTGCTTGACTCCTTGCTTGATTTCTCTCCTCCTTGATAGAGCTTGCAACTCTTATCCTACTTGTCCCACTTAGAGAATAATTGTATAAATGAAGCAACACAACCACATCAAAGCATCTTGATCTATGATATCATAAGCATTGCATAATCAGAAATACAATGAGCATACAATGGAATTTACAAATAACAACATTCACAAATACACGATTGTATGGAGGAAAACTCAAAGAACGTTATTAATAATAGAAGAGAGGATTAAAACTTAGCTGTCTAATCCAACATCATCCTCCCAGCATCAAAGCCCTCTTCACCTCATGAAAAGAAAGATCACCCAACAATAAAATGTTCCTTCTCAAAGACAAACTATCAGCACTTCCTTACAAATTACAAAATTCCAGCCTCTAGATCTCTTAGATGAGGGATCCATTTATAGATTTCTGAAAGGGTGTGAGTCACCTCTGGATTTTTGATTAGTGTCATTCCACTTGTTGTTATTGGTTCCACTTGGAGATTTCTTGGATCTCTTACTCATCCCTGGGTGAATTCAGAGACGCAAGTGTCATTGGAGAAGTTTCTAGAAGACTCCATGAGCTTCCACTTAGAAAACTATCTTAGACATTTGTCCATTCTCACTCATTTCACCCCACAGAAGGCCTCTTCAGTATGCATCGCACTTGGCTAGTGTAGGAGTCAGTATGCATCACACCCTAATAGTGGAGAAGTTAGTATGGTATGGTTTTGGCCAGTTCTAAGTGGTTTTTCAGGTGGAACTTCTGGGGAATGATGTAATCAGTTGACCATGATCCTTTAGGGTATGAAACAAAACTTTTAGGGGTTAAGAGCCCTTGGTTTATCGACATATAAGATTGGGGTTGCAGTGCCCAAATATGTCTATAACAGTTTCCCCCTAAAGCATGACGTCATAAATCTTTGATGTCAAGTGAAATGCTTTATCATGAGGATCCAAGATATTTGACTTGGAAGGTGACCTGTATAATATACAATACAATAAATCATCACAATATAATTTTCCATTATGTAGCTAAGGCGGGCATTCCCATGCTTAGCTTTATAAATTCATTTTCATGTACATAGAATAGATAATCGTTTTCAACTGCAGACTGGTGATTCTTTATGTCTAGAGTCATCATCCCTTAGCTTGGATGATCATCTGTGTAGTTTTTGTGTACATTTGATGTCTTTATATTCCTGAATATATCGCAGCCTAGATGGATGAAACTAGATCCAGAGTCTTCAAACTCATTCAATCTTTTCCCGATGTACAAGTCGATCCATGTGAAAAGATGTCATGAAGTCGGACATGGATAGACATCACCTGATTACCAGCCAATAATGTAAGTTGTTAACAAACACAAGAGGAATCACCGATAATGATAATAACCCTCAAGGCACTATAGTACAATTCACGCGGTATGAATATATGATCCGATGTCGAACACAACTGAAAATATTTCGATCAAAGGCCATTGATGTAAACCTGTCGCTGGAAGTGAGAAACTTGCCATTGAGGCATGCAAGCTTCAAAGTACTGAAAGGGTTTTTTCTAAGCCAACTTCTTGGATAATGTACTGATGTCGAAAAGAAGTGACTCATCATAGGAGGGCCTTAATGTATCCCACATCGATGAAACGAAATGAAGAAAATGATTTTCTGGAGGTGAAAAATGATCTGATAATACAAGGTTCAGGAATGGCAATCATGAAAAATGGAGGGTAAAGGTATTGCAGTGAATGAGGCATTAACTGGATGGTGAATTCTTTGAATGACTTCTCTTGAACATATTGGCAACACTAAGATGGATTGGTAGTGTTAACCCCAAAATATGGATGGTATGGAGGACCAATGGTGATATGACCAGTGAATAGAAGAACCCAACCCGACTCAATCATGGTGATGAAGTGAAAGTGTCATGTTCAAGAGAAACCTACTACTAATAAAATTCTTTAGGTTTTCTTCCCTTTTTCCCCAATCATTGCTGACTAGTACCTCTTTAATTTTTTCAAGCTTGAGGAGGATAACACATGCTTGCTCTATAATTTTCCCTTCGGGCAAACCTGCCGCTATGTTTTAGTGAGCCTAGCGACAGTGAAACTCGTTCTTGTGTGGGTGGACAAGTTTGTCGCTATTGTTTTAACGAGTTTAATGACAAGGATAACTCGGTCCTTTTCATGTTTAAAGAGTTTGAAAAGGGAACAAAAGTAAACTCCAGTAGTTATTTTTCATAGCATAATCCCTTAAGTCCGAAAAAGGATAAAATAATACAAAAGAGATGATTTTTCAATAACTTTAGCGAGCTGAAAAGACAAGTGCTCGAATGTTTTTGTGAGATAATCCCTCAGGTTCGAAAAATATTAAAATATATAGGAGGGATGGCACTTCCAATCACTTTAGCGAGTTGTAGAGGCCAATAGATCGACAATCTTTTCATATTTAATGAGTCTGAAAAGAGTTTAAAGTAGACTCGTTTTTTGAGGAATGAGTGGTGTTTAGGGTAGCTATTGGTTCTAGGTAAGCTTGGAACTTATCAAAACATGGTGATGTGAAAAGGGTGGCTAACAAGACCACTCGTCGCAGTTGTTCCTTGAAAAGGTAAACAATCAAGTGGAAGCGTATGATCAGCCAAAAGAATGGAGGTGATGGCAGGAACACAACCAAGGCTCAAAAGGTTGATATTATGGCAATCACAATGGTTATTTATCGAAGGTGGGTTCATTTTTTAACGAGCTTGAACTCTGGGGGAACATATGCTCAGTGGCAGGTTTATTTTTTAATGAGCTTGAACCTTGCGTTAACATTGCTCATGGCCTGGTTCATTTTTTAATGAGCTTGAACAGTGGGATAAAATATGCTCAGTTTATTTTTATGTGAGTTAGAAACGACAAAGCTAAAAAGCTAAAAATCTATAAAAACTAAAAAGCTAAGGAACTACTGAGATTAGGTAGGATAGTTTCATCAGTAACTGGACAAAACACTTCCTTTGATTCATCTGCGATGCAGACAAAGGTGAATGGTGTGTCAGAACAATCACCTAACCTAAGAAGTTGAAAAACTAAAAAAATAAGAAGCTAAAAGCTAAAAAGCTAAAAAATGAAATATGTCATTTTTTTTCTTGCATAAAAAGGTTTGCATGCCCCCAGAAATTGAGAAAAGGAGAGTCTCTAGGTAACCATATGGAAATCATTGCGGTTAAGCAGGATTGTTTTTGTTAGCGGAGCCGATGAAAACTTCCTTGGATCTATCTATCAAATAGACAAAGGTGAATGATGTGATATAACACTTCTAATCACATAAGCTATAGGGAAACCTATCTTTTCAGCTGGGTTCGTCCACCTAAGTATACCAGGGTGCATGCCCCCTAATCTTCGTTACATTCACTTGACTACTCATGGTAATTAGGTGGATGGAATGAAGGTTGAAGAGACATTCTCGACGCAAAAGGACCATTTAGGCATGATGTTTGACTTGAATCTGTGTTTGAACAAAGAAATGAAAGCTGGTCAATAGTGACAATTTTGCCTTCATGCGGGAAACACATCACTCGAAAGAGTGTTGAGACGATAGCTTCCATGTTGTAAACATAGTCACACCCCAAGAGTAGATTGTAATCTAATGGTCCTTGGACTACCATCACATTCAAGTGAACGATTTTCCTTCTCAAAGTAATCGATAACTTAAGAAGGATCCCTAATGGTCAATTGGTTCCTTTGTTAAAGCCTGACAAATTGTGAGTAACAGGCATAAGCGATGGCGAACCAAGCGCTTTCCAAGCAGTGGAAGAAAGGATAATCACTAAAGCCCATTCATCTATGATAGTGCTAGACAGGATCATTTTGTGAACTTGTACTATGATCCAGAATGGTACATTAGAAGGAAGGTGGGATCTTGCTAGTCGATTCAAATCGAAGGAAGCGACTAGACTGCTTGGAGGGGGTACCAAATAAATAGTTGAACTGACCCATTGAGTAGCAGGAACTAGGGGATTCTCTTCCTATTGTGAAGGAACGGGCAGATTGCCCCCAAGTTCATTGGACTCTGAAGTAATAAAATGAATTGGAACAATATCGTTCTCATTCTCTTTGGGAATGGTATCATCTAAAGGTGGACCTTCTGAAGGTAAAACTGGGTCGACTATCATCTTGACCTACAGAATTTTGTCCGATATGGATTCAGAAGATTCAACTTCAACAATAGGTGTTTCGACGAACACTTGAATTATGTCAGTCGGATTTTCAACTAGTAAAGGACTTGGTGAGAGTTTCTTGTATCCAGGTGGAAGTCGATGTGGTGAAGTAGGATGGTTATGCAAGATTCTCTTGGCCTCATCCAAAAAGGGAAAACGGGGAAGGTTATGGTCCCCTTCACATAACTTACATGGAGTTTTGACCTCTCCTTTCTATCCGTGAACTCCACTATTACTAGTTGATGGTGTGTTGTCAACATGATCAGCAGAGGTTGATGACACCGGATGGTGTGAATGGGGGGACCATTATCTCAAGATTCAAGGAATCCACAAACATTCTCGATGAAAATGGTCTCCTTTGAAGATTATGCATGGATGTCTGGGAGATTTAGTGTGCGGATTTTCACTAGATGATTCATGGTTTCCCCCTTGCTTAATTGACTTCTTCTTCTTCTCCTTCCCTTTCTTCTTCTTCTTAGTCACCCGGTTACTAGCATCGCTATTTTCACCAAGGAAAGAGGAAGAAGGGGAAGGAAAAACAAATGAAGAAGAAGGCAATGGGTCAACTTCAATATTAACTGGTCCCTGATTCGATTGCTAAGGAATCACAGTATTTTGAGCGACAGAGGTTGAGAAAAGCCAGATTGGCAGAGCAATTGTGATTCCCAAAAGGGACAATGTGGCCATATACAGAGCACCAATATCCCCCCAGGAATAAAATGGACTAGGATTCCCCTTAATAGGGACTCCTTGATTGGTGGACTCCATTATCTCAACCTAAGATCAACAAAGGAACACGGATATTATTCTGAATTTAATAAATTTTAATGACGCTTTCACACAACTTTTCTTTTTCCATTTTTAAGAGTCAAGAAAAAGCTAAAGATGACTCTAGTTTCCTTCGATTTTTAATGAGCCTGAAGTGACACGGGCTTAGATGGACCTTTTCTTTAAGGAGTCGAAAAGGAACGAAAGTGAGTACTCTTGAGATCTAGATAGAGGGATTACCAAACCAATCGCAAAATTACAATATACACCTTGGTGGTAAATTAAAGATAAATTACCAAGGACTTATGTACAACAGTCAATCTTCCTGAATGTTGTGTTCAATGCATTGCGATCGATAAGGCGGTAGACACGAATTCCTATGGATAAAGGATATAAGCCTATTGTGGTCTCCCAATACATACTCGACGGGATGGGTAGCACAAGTCCATGCTAGCACTTTTTGTATCAAAGAGGAGGAATCACCCAACCTTCGATGAAAACAATAGTTACTAGATTTTTTACGACGCCGGAACACGTCTCTAGCCTAGACCTCTAAATGTGTTGCGTTAGGTTCCAAAGCATTGTTAAGTTAATTTAAATTTATTTTAGAGTTGACTTTGCTTAGAAGTTTTCCTTTCAATGGTTCAACGCATGATGTAGATGTAAAATTCCTAAATGCAATCTACAATAATAAACAATCGTTATTTATTTTTAGAAATGAAAATCCTAGCTACTAAGGAAAGAAGATTACGATTATTTCAAACAAAAAGGCAAAGAGCACACACTAGATGCACTTTTCCTAAGTCACCTTTCGCATAGTATAAATGCAAATTCAAATGCATGTATTTGTTTTTCACTCCCTTAATGTGAAGAATCCCAAAAAGGCAACTAAATATAGATCTGAAACATTTCACTCAAAGCGACATTTCGACAATTTTTTTTTCAAAATGGAAAGGAAGACTAAACGAAACTTTTCAATTTCGAATAGAAAATTCTTTCGACACTTCAAATAACAAAAATTCAAATCAAATACAAATCAAAAAGTTCAATCGAATACCTAGAGAAGGAAGACTCAACAACACTTCTCTTTTCAACACAAAAATGATAGTTACGACACTTTTTGCACCAAAACGACAGATCGATTTAAGTAACTTTTCGACAAAGGATTGTAAATGATGGAAAAATACATGAAGACATTTACTAGTCCTTATCAATGGAGGCTGAACAATGTAATTCAAGTAGGCTTCAACAGTGAGATATTGTTCATAGGCAGCAAAAAACAACTAAACAGAGCTGGAAACAAAGACAAAAAACCCCAAATTTCATGGAGAGAAATAGGATTACTCAGTCATCGCACCTGTGCTTCACAGAAATAGGGATGCATAGCACTTGCTACACTCAAGAAGTGCAATTCATACTGGTTCACAGTGACAAATAGCGATGGGCCAGGGAGCGCAACTGAGATGGGTTTTGGCTCAAATTTGCTGCTGATTTCAGTGGATTAAGCTGAGCTATTATGGACTGTAAAGAGAAAAGTACAAGGGTATGATCTTGGGAGGTTATTGAGCTACCAACAGGGCATCTAGAATGATTGTAAGTCAGAGGTTCAATTCATAAACTAAACTGGAAATTGACTGAAGCAGCATTCATCTACCTTGCAATTGCAGAGCAAGAGCAGTTCGAAGGCTATCTGGCTAAATTTAGGCTCCGTCTACAGTTTATAAAGTGAAAAACAACAACAAACAAACAAATTATTCGCTCTTGAGTGGAGTCTCCATTTTGGTTCCAGGAAAACTAGTGTCTTTTCAATCTACTAGTCCCACTAGGTTTGACAGCTATCCTAGAAAGAAACAATCAAAGAAATTTGTGATTTCCTCTATGTATGATAGATAAGATAGAAGCAAAGGGACCAAACTAGATCTTCTGCTTGACTCCTTGCTTGATTTCTCTCCTCCTTGACAAAGCTTGCAACTCTTCTCCTACTTGTCCTGCTTAGAGAATACCTGTAGAAATGAAGTAACACAACACCATCAAATAATCTCGATCTATGATATCATAAGCATTGCAAAATCAGACATACAATGAGCATACAATGGCATTTACAAATAACAACATTCACAAATACACGATTGTATGGAGGGAAACTCAAAGAACTTTATTAATAATAGAAGAGAGGATTACAACTCAGCTGTCTGATCCAGCATCATCCTCCCAGCATTGAAGCCTTCTTCACCTCATGAAAAGCAAGATCACCCAACAATAAATTTTTCCTTGTCAAAGACAAGCTATCAACACTTCCTTACAAATTACAAAATTCTAGCCTCTAGATCTCTCAAATGAGGGATCCATTTATAGATGTCTGCAAGGGTGTGAGTTGCCTCTAGATTTTTAATTAGTTTCACTCCACTTGTTGTTCTTAGTTCCACTTGGATATTTCTTGGATCTCTTACTCATCCTTGGGCGAATTCAGAGAGACAAGTGTCATTGGAGAAGTTTCTAGAAGATTCCATGAGCATCCACTTAGAAAACTATCTCAGACATTTGTCCATTCTCGTTCATCACACCCCACATAAGGCCTCTTTAGTATGCATCACACCTGGCTAGTGTAGGAGTCAGTATGCATCACACCCTGATAGTGGAGCAGTCAGTATGGTCCAATTTTGGCTAGTTCTGAGTGGTTTTTCAGGTGGAACTTCTGGGGAATGATGTAATCAGTTGACCATGATCCTTTAGGGTATGAAACAACAATTTTAGGGTTAAATATCCCTTGGTTTATCGACATATAATATTGGGGTTGCAGTGCCGAAATATGTCTATAACACCCCTTCCAAGACACCTATCACTTATGAAAGGGGGACTCCTAGGTCTCCCACATGGAAAGAAAAAGTAGAACTACAGGACTCAAAAATAGTTCTACAGGAGGCATACACTATTCTATAGGAGACCTTGTCAAAACTATAGGAGACCGAAAAACTTGAAAAAAGTGTAGAAGGACAGCCACAACAAAAGGAGGAAGCAAAAAAGGCGCAAGAACTTGACCCCCAGCCTAGTCTTGGCTTTTACTACAATCTTCTTGAGGTGGGGGAGAATAATTCCACAAAAAATTGCAATTCCACTATTCTTTGAGTTGGAGAAAGAAAGAATAAGCACCCATAGGTGGATGCAAATAGCCAAATCCAAGGGAGTTGAGGATATTGGCCACATGGAGAACAAACTTAGAGAAATGGGCAGAGAATTAAGTTCTGTCAGACACAGAGAAGCAATCACAAGAAGTCACTTGGAAACTGAAAATGAATAGCTAAGAAGACAACGGCAAGAGAAAGAGAGCCAACTGACATGCATGGCTAGCTGGTCCATGGAGGCATTGCAATGTAGGACACCAACAAAATCCTATGGCCTATATCTCAAGGACCAATGGATGCAATTTCAAATCAAGACTTTGGCACAAAGAGGCACAATGCCTTTCCAAGATTACAGGCAATTTATGGACCTGTGTGACCAAAGCACATTAGAAGATAAGGCAAAGATGGTAGAATTTCTATCTGCATAACATGGCCCTCACAGACATGAATGTGTGGGACCCTAATACTAGGCTAGTGGACCTGCAACTAATGGCCATGGCCTCATGAATGAACCATGAAGAGTTAAGGGCAACAAAAATAAGAAAGTTGATGATAAAGGAGTAGAATGAGCCCTTAATGATCAAAGCGAAGCCATCAGACCCCATGGCACTCATCAGCACACATAACTTGTTTGCACATAATCCTCAGATTTCTCCCAGATATATCAGTGATCAGGCTCAAGCCATTGTACATTTTGAGGATATGGAAAGGTTACTTGGGGATGACTGTCTGCATGCTTGTATGAGGAGATGGAACATCTTACCACATAGTATGTAGATCAGGGAGTATCACTCCCTAATGAGGAGGAAAGAGGCATTAAGAAGAGTGACATTGTACAAGCATTCCATGCGGAGGATGCAGGTCAATTGGATTGGCCTCAAATTGTGTCCCCCACTACTGCTAGGAATGCTAGAAGGAAAAAAAGAAGAAGAAGAGAAACAACAGTGGGAAGAGGTAGATAGAGAGGCAGGATTATATGACAAAGAGGAGGAGACCACATCAGAAGCATGGGATGCTAGGGAGGCCACCAAGGCCATAAAAGATGAGGATATGGACTAAGTTGCTCAGAGGATGAGCAACACTTTCAATAGGGGGGTGATGATGAGCCTCATAAATGGCTAATTATATGGGCTCATTTTACCTCCTAACTTAGTCAAATCAACCATTCTCTTAGCTTATTGCATGATTTTATAATTATATTTATGCTTATAGAGTGAGTTGAGTTAGTTATGATGCCATGAGGTTTAATATGTGTTTAATGCATATTATTGATGATTTCTGTGGTCAAAATGAAGGATCGAGTGGAAAAATGGAAGAAATAACTCGAAATGGACAAAGGAGAGGACTTATAGGAGGGAATCCCCCTCATTTATTACTCCTCACTTTGAATTTCCCTTCATTCAACTCGGAGTACAAGCAACCAAGTCATGCATTAGTAGGCAACCGAGCAAAGTGGACGATAACTGATGTTTATCTCGAGTTTTGGGAACCAAGCCTCCTTGATTTTTAGGAAGCTATTGAGAGCTTCATTTGTATAGGTAGAGAGGCCTAGGGCCTCACTAGGTAGTTGGTCAAATTTTTGTTGAACTTTTGCTACAACATTTCTTATGTAAACTCTAGCCAACTTCGAGCTTGTTATCTTCTGACAGTTCATGTAATCTTATTATTGATTTGAGAATAAAGATGGAATCATTTTTGAGTTAGCATTGAGTCACCTCAGAGGGCTGAAGCACTTGGGTTAGGGTCTAATCCAAGCAACCAAGCTCCTCTTTACTTGTATTTGTATGTTTCATTTTATTTTGTAGATTACGTTGTTGTTAGATGCATTCCTTTTATGGTTAAGAATAGGTTTCTTTTGATGATTCAGTGGTTTGCTTCCATTTATGCTTTCTATAGTAGGTTAAGAAGTGATAAAGAAAAGATCCAAAAGGCTAGCAGCAATGCCTTGGCCTCTCTTCCTCCCTTTGGGACAATGATTTGAGGCAAAGACCCTCTTTCTACCCCAAAAACACAGATTTTCCTCATTCATAGGACTTCTAGTGTTTACAGCTTTCTAGTTGGTTCATAGTATAGTTTACCTTGCTTCAGAACTTCTTCATCATGCTCATTTCCTTATTAGCAACGACCTTCTTTCATGCAATGGTTATCAGCATTTCCTTTCATAGATCATAGTTTACTTTGATGCAAAAACTCTTTTTTTTAGATGCACTTATTTCCTTGCTTGCTTAATCTCATTGGTTGACTATCAGTTGTTTATGCAGCAATCCAACCTATCAACAATTCCACCCTCCATCTGATCCATGCCCTACAGGTCATCCAAGTCTCCCCTCAATTCTACCTTAGTTTCCTGCATTTTCCATAGACTTTCCTCTCTCTCCTTGAGCAAATCCAATCATCTTTCTCTCTCCTAATGATTCTTGGTAGACCCTAGGTGCCCTAAGACTTCATCCCAACCTTCATCTACCTTTTCTAACTAATCTCACACCTTCAAAATATTGAAAAATACTCTCAACCTCCTCTTGTAGGCCTCTTACAGAACGTTGTTTTTCCTCCTGTAGATTTCCTGTGTCCCCCTATAGATTTTCCTGTAGGCTTCCTTTTGAAGATCGAATTTGGGAGTGTTAGAATATTATATAGCAATGGAACACATAAAATATTGCAGAAATATAAACACAGAAAACACATAAAACAAGAGAGACACAGATATACGTGGTTCACCCAGTTTGGGCTACGTCCACCCTGAACAGCCAGTCCTTCCTTTCTATTATCCAGCAAAATGAAGAGACACCACCTACAGCAAATCCGCTGTAATATCCTCTGTCTTCTCTCACAGTCTCACCTCTCTGTTTATCACTCACACACAGAATACACATCTATCTCACAGCCTCAAATATAATGCCCTCATACAAAGAGAGGGGTTGCCTTCTAGGGCAAAAAACCCTAAACTAAACATAAGTTCTACCGTTAGATCATTTGCCTAATGAACGGGCCAGATTGACTAGAAATTACTATACTTTTACAAGGCAATTTTACAGCTGTTTTTAGCTTCAGGGGCGCTGCCCCCGAAACCCCCACCAGGGGGGGGCTCCCAAAGGTCGCAGTTGCCCCCCTTGGACCCCCCCTGCAACGAATATTTTACAGGCAGCGTTGCCACCCCCATTTTGAACTGGGGTCCAATGTGGTGGTACTTTGAATATAGAAGATAATCAGGCTCCACACACAACAATCTCCCACTTGGAGACTGATTGTAGCAACTCCACCGCTGCTCCATTTGCTGGACAATGACTCCTCTTTGGACCTGGCTGTTTCTCATCTTCATCGTCATCGTTGAAGACCAACTGAAACTAAGCATATTCTCAGTTTCTCCCTGGTTACAACTTTTGTTAGCATATCTGCAGGGTTCTGGCTAGTGTGTATCTTTTCTAGCTTCAACTCTCCATCTTCCAAAACTGATCGTATGAAATGGTACTTGAGATGTATATATTTCGTCCTAGAATGAAATGCTGAGTTCTTTGCAAGATGAATGGCACTTTGACTATCACTGTATAACGTGCCCATATCATGCTCCTTACCCAATTCACCCATAAATCTTTGTAACCAAATCATTTCTTTACTAGCCTCTGTAGCAGCAACATACTGTGCTTCTGTTGTTGAAAGTGCAACAACACTTTGGATTTTTGAAACCCAACTGACAGCTGTTCCACCAATAGTGAATACATATCCTGTAGTGCTACTCCTGTTATCTCTGTCACCTGCCATATCTGCATCAACATATCCCTGTAGAGAAATGTTTGAACCACCAAAGCATAATTCTTGATCTGTGGTACCTTTCAAATATCTGAGAATCCATTTCACTGCCATCCAATGTTCCTTTCCTGGATTGTTCATGTACCTGCTTACAACTCCCACTGCATGTGCAATATCAGGCCTTGTGCAAACCATTGCATACATTAAGCTTCCAACTGCTGATGCATATGGAACTTTAGACATATAATCCGTGTCTTCTTGGGTCTTTGGGCACATTTCCTTGCTAAGTTTGAAATGGCTAGCAAAAGGTGTACTAATTGGTTTTGCATTGTGCATGTTAAATCTTTTCAACACCTTTTGTATGTACTTATTCTGAGACAATGTTAATTTACGATTTTTCCTGT
>APFE031069270.1:0-15634 GCA_000404065.3 Pinus taeda | reverse complement strand
ACATTTTGCCGGGGGAGACTGTAATATTCCTAATTAGCCATGGCTAATTGGAATATTCGATTTTGCTCAATTTTGCCTTCTATAGTTATTAATAAATAAAAAGGTGAGAAAAGGGGGGGGACATAACTCACTTTTTAAATAAAGTCACTCCCTAGTAGCACAATGTTGTGACTTGAAGGGGGAGCCAAGGGGGCCAAAGGACCACGTAGAGGAGGGGCCCACATAGACATTTGGAGGGACTACGCAAATGGATAGGAGCACGTGGCAAGAGGGAAGCTATGTTGGAGGAGGTGGGCCTTGGGGTTGAGATAGGCCAACGCTATAAAGGAGAGAGGAGCCTCCTCATTTTGGCATTCGATTATGAGCATTTGAGCTAGTCACTTCGACTTATAGCACATTGACTGTTTAGCCTGTTTGCAGCACTGTTTAGTGCAACGAGTGTCTCCGTTCGGAGATTTCACCCTTAGCCTTGGGGGACTTCGAGTCCCTGCTCGGGCAAGGTAGTTTTCAAGTTTCAACAGTCTTTTGTAGGAGGATTGTTCTTTGGAGTGAGGAGGAACTGAGCATTATTGATAACTGTGCAGTCTTGAGAGAGGGACGCAGTTCTTTTGGTGGGAGTTCCGGACTGGGGTTTTGTGGAGGATTTGAGCTGGGAGATTGAGCAAGGGATCAACCCTTGCATATTGGAGGATTTTGGCAGAGTTTCGGGCAGCGTTTTGGAGGGTTCTATTCAGTGGCAGCGCAGAGCCATGAGGGATTACGTAGATCCTCAAGGGGGTGATTTTTGGGGGTCGGCTATTTCAGAAAAGCTTTCTGGGTTTATTGAATAGAGGCTGATTCCAGAGTTTCAACATTTTTTGAAGAGGGGAACAACCCCAAATCCTCACTTGATTCCATGCAGTAGCAGCAGCACAACAGTTCTCCAGCAGCTTGGACGCAGTTCAGAGAGAGGCCATTTCTTTACTATTCTGGGTGTATTTCTTCACTTGCCCTGTGCAAGTCGAGGTGCTATCTTTCTGATCACCTCCTGTACTCTTTCCATTACTAAGTATAATAAAATGGCTTAGCATTTCTCTCTGTATTTCTCGTGTATCTACTTATATTCCATGTTTTCATTATCATATGTTGCTCCATTGTTATTTTTATCTCTTTGAGCTTCTCGGTACTATATCATTTGTACGTACTTGGTTGGAGTCTGCTTGGGTTTAAGGGATATCCCGGAAAAGGGATATTACAGAGAGAAAGTCACAAACAAAGGCCAAATCTCAGAGAACCCATACAACTTAACCAAAGGCTATGTTAGCTTTTGGGGTTACTCCAAAAATGTTTACAGTATTTATGGGGATGTTTCATGACATTTGGAGTACACGGTGTACGCTCAAACCCTGAATAGTTTGAGATGGATTGACACATGGGTGATCTTTTGTGATGGATTTGCACATTGGAGATATCTTGCTTAGTGATTACTTGACCTTAGCTGGGTGCTTGCTTGGCATTCTTCCTTAGGGTGTTGGAGTTCTCTTGACAACTTGTTGGAGGACATCTTTCATGATGTTAATATGAAGAGGTTCCTTTGCTTGGAGAACACCCTACTTAGGAGGAAGAGCATTGTGCATTTTGAAGCAGTACATTAGGCCTTAAACAACAAATGGTGGCTCAGATTCCTAGATGGAGGCTTGGAGTTGGCTTAGGGATGCTTAGTTTGTGACAATGTTCATGTAAGGGGAGTATATGACTTAGGAGGTGTTGTCACTTAAAGTGTACACCTAAGGCACAATGCTCAGAGTAGGCGCTGCCACCTATTCTCTACTCACGCTGTTTAAACCCCCCTCTTAGACAAGCTATGGTGGGTAGTCCCCAAAGGTAAATGAAGGGGAAAAATTGTTGGAACAACAAGTTCTAGGAGACTAAGAGCAATGCAATTACTTCTCTAGATAACTTGATTTAAAGTTAATTGGCAAGTATGATTATTGATGAGCAATGGAAATGTTAAAAATAGATTCAATTAGATCAATGAGACATTTAAAATGATAAATAGTGAGAGACCAGTGCCTTAATAACAATGCTCAAAATACGAATTAAAGTACTTGCATAGTAATAAACTATATCTCAAGATATAAGATAAGAAATGCTGCAAGACAAGGATAGTACAAGAGATCACGAGATTGTTATGAATAATTAAAGTGTTTTTCATTACAATACAAAAGGAAATGAGGAAAGAAAAAATTATATTGGAAAACAAGTTATATAATAAGTTTTTACTAAGACTTTGGAGTTGGAGATATCCACAAAAAGACGAAAGATAAGGAAAAAAAATAATAATAAAAAAAGAGTTAAAAGTTAATTGAAAGCTTAACCTACCTTATAAGATAAAAGCTATTCAAAAGAAAATAAATAAATAAATAGAAAAGGGGGATATTTATTATTAAAAAAAAAAAATTTAAAAACCCCAAGTTCATCTTAACAAAGTAAAAATAGAGTTTAATTTGGAACTGAATGAAGGAAGATTTCCGAAAACTTCACGTAATTATGCTTCAGTTCTATTGGGAATTAAATGCTCCATTACATGAAAAGATGTCACTATTGCTATCTCACCCGCTGAAGATAAAAATTATATAATGCCTAAAGTCGCAAACCAATTAGTGATCTTGGTGTCAAATATAATCGAAAAATTACACTGTTTTGGCAATGTTATCACCTGCCGCCTACACCTACCTACAAGTTAGTGAGAAAAGCCTTCAACCCCACAAGGTGTGGTTGGTGGCAGGGAACTCAAAGAAGGGGTTGTCACACTAATCCCGACTCTCTCCGTCTGAGCTATCTCCTAGATTAGCTAAGGGGGTTGGTGCCTAATGAAAAGTTAAGTTAAAAGATGTGGGTTTCTAGGAGAGTGTTATAGTGAAAATGGATTACTTTTAAGGATTTATGAGCAAATATGATGTGAGCAACTTGAAATAACAATGACAATGGCAAAAACCATAAAACCAGTGCCTTATAAGGAATTTTCTCAACAATTTAAAGATATATTTTCTCAAAGTAAAATGCAATGCTCTCAAAAGAAAAAGCAAAGTAACCCCGAAATGTAACAAAAATTGTTAGCACAAGATATGTAAGATACACAATGCTTTTGAGATAATCAACTTTATAAATCAAAACATGTGAAACATATCTTGCTAAAACCCAAAAATTAGTAATTAACTTGGAAATGTAAAAGAAAGGAAGTGCTAAACCAAGACATCAATATGCAATTAGACTTGAAGCATGAAAAAAAACACTTGTTTGAAAGGATTACAATACTTGCTTTTGGAATAGACTTTGCATATGAAAACTCAAACCATCAAAGAGACGAGTAAAGTAAATGTAATGGAAAGTGCTCTTGGTTAATTTTATTAATTATCTCTACAACAAGATTACAATTTAACTCTTCAATCTTCTGATTTCACCTTCGCTCAAAGATATGGATCTTACAGTGAGGAGTCAATAGAGGAGTAGAGGGTCCCTAAGATGTCTACTTCAACCAACTTATGTTGAAGGTAAAATTTTAATGAGACTTGGTGCCATTTTATACTAAAATGCCTAGATGAAATGCATGTAAGTTTTTTCCTCAAAAAAGAAATTGATTTGCAATGCCTGAAGATGAAATAGTGTTCAACATAAGTTGCAATTATAACTTCAGTTGGAGGAATACAATTATTTTACAAGTGTTGCATGTGTCTCATCAATGAATTAAAATGATACACATAATTTGCTTGAAATTAAAATTTGTTGCAAATAGACAATGACAATAAATTGCTCCAATATTCAAGATAACAATGTAGCATAAAAATGAAGCATGTATTCAAGTGCTCATGAAACAATTTACCAAGGTAAATGGTAACGAATGAAAGTTTGTTAAGGATATAAAATGCTTGCATGTAAATGATGAATTTCCCAAAGTAAAGTGTAAGCTTGTGGCTCCAAGCAACAATGAGATAGAAAATGCAAAACTCAAATGAAATTGTAACAAACTTTAACTTAAAAATGAAATGTGATAGTGAAGTTGTGTTAATTCCCAACTAAAACATGCATGTAAGTGAATGAAGTCTGAAAGTTTAAACCATGCAAATGTCAATCCACCCAAGGGAAGCTTCCCTCTGAATGGGGAGATAGGATACCATGGGAGAAATCCCAAGCTTTCACAAGCAAATTATATCTTTTATTAATATTACAATGAGAAGAGGGTCCTTCAAAGTCCTCAATTAAATTTCAAGGAGAGTCTTCACAATAATTGCTTGAAACTTGGACACTAGACTTCCTTTTCTTGAGAAAGTAATGGCAAGATTTCACAAAAATTTGGCAAAGGGAAACAAGGTGAAAGTTTCCTCCAAATGCCCAAGGCTTAGAGAGGAAAATGGGTAGCCTTCTAGTGAACTTGACTTTGGCCAAAATAAGCCTCAAAAGGGTTCATGGCATCCTTGGAAATCAAACCCCCAACATTTGCCAAATGTCCTACAAACACTTGTTAGATGTTGCGGGAAGTTGCTATTCAAAATCTGCCACACAAGAGTTAGCAAACAATCCAAACAATGACTGCAAAATAAGTTAAGTATTAATGGAAAAATCAACAAGATAAAATGTATATGTACAATTATAATTCACCAAAGCCTAAGCTAAAGAGTGAGAGTAAACTCTCGTCTTTGCTTAGCCATCTTCAAGCTCTTAGATAGCAAATAAAAGAAATGAAGTACAATGTTTTTAAAAAGAGATTTAAATTTAAAACTACTCGGCTTGTGTACAAGTTATGTTCCAAAAGCCCTTGCAAAACCACTTTGTAAGATAAGACTATGAAGTCTCAAAGAACAAATGAGAGCTCCTTTAAGAATGTATCAAGAGTGGTTTGGCCTCTCCAAAGACTTCTCCTCATACTTGATTCTATGATCCCAACAAGATGTTCCCTCTACAAAACTTCAATCAAGAATTAGTTCCATATAGATTCAACAATAAACAATGATAAGAGACTCTAGAGATTTATTTAAAGCCAATTAAAACATTCTATACCTAGAGCACACTTTTAAATCAAATGTCAATGCAAGATAGCTCGACATTAACAAATGTACAAGAGAATATGGAAACAAATTAGATCAAAGCATAAGTAAAAGGCATTATACCAATGATCAACAATTCATCACACTCGAAAAGGAGGAACACCTCATGAATGAAACCCCAAAGTCTTTATTGATAGTTCTGAAAGTGTACAAGGCAGCAACGCTTCCGTAAGCATAATAGCTAGTAACAATATCATCCAAATGAGAATTCAAGGCTCTATTATATAGAACTATGGGAGCCAATCCCCATGTAGAAGTGATTAAACAAGTGGCATGAAGTGACAATCCCAAAGAAAATTTCGAATTTGTTGAATGGAGCTCCAATGCCAAGTGTAAAAATCGAATTCTGAAAGCGAACATCATTTTCTTCTTCCCTTATGTGCCAAATTTGAATTTTATAATGGAATGACAAGTGTATATCGGTGGTAACCCATGTGGGGACAATTTTCCACAAAATCCTCCACCAAATATTCTCCCAAATCCTCTCTCAAATGTGCATTAACTTCACAAATTCAAATTTCCAAGTAAACAATTTTCTCATTTAATGCCATAAATTCAATTTTATTTGAGCACGTCTTTTCCTTGATTTTAGGAGTTCACATCACCTTGGGACTTCACTTTAACTCCCCCATAATTTTCCACCTCATTTTCACAACATTTAGCATGTGTGGATATCTATTTTTCGCCATTTATTTAATTTCTGACTTAACTAATTGCCAGGTTTCCCACTAAACTTAGGAAAAATGGGTTGAGGGTGCAAAACACATTTTAACCCTGTTGTCGCACAGATTGTCACGACAACGCTTAGACCGGGGGCTGTTACTTTGATCCCCGATCTCTTCGTTTAAGCCTATGTCCCGCGGCTAAAGGGGGTAGACCCTATGGGACAATGGATGACCAACTGTGGACCAGTTGGGTTGGGAGACACGAGGGGAAACAAGCACTTAATTGATTTTATTAAGTTAATAGAACAATGCCGTATAGAGTTAATGACTGAATGATTATTTATCAAATGCTTGTAGAAATATGAACTCATTAACAATCATTTACCATCAAATAACTCAAACAAAGATTTTTACCAAATGCGAGATAATCGATATATGCTCAATGGCTTAACGATATTCCAACAATTAAACTTCAAGAAAAATTAAATGCTTTAAATGATCATAAAATTTAAATGCTGACCAGTTACCACTTTCACATAGCTGATTTTAGATGAACATTTAAGTGCATTTAGCTATAGAAAAATATCACAAAAAGACACCAAAATGATTTTTCATTTTTTTTTTTTTAAATTTTATACATTTTTATATAATTCTAAGCTAAAAAGTCAAAATAGAACAAAATTAAAATCCTAAATTAAAATCTAATCTAAAACCATAAAGGAAATTTTTATTGCAGGGTCTGCGTGGTATGGAAGGCTGCTGTGTGGGCAGGTGAGGGAGAAAGCATGAGGAGAAGGAGCTACGAGGAAGAGCAAAGGGTGAAAAAAGTGTGAGGAAAGAAAGGATTGCTGGATTTTGAATGAAGAAAACGCAACATGAATGGGGTGAATGAAGGACGCAGCGTGGAGTTGGAATTTTTTTGACAATTTTGCTTGCAGAGAGACAGTACGTGCAGCTTGATGGTGGATAGAGGCTGCATAGGTGGCTGATCTGAGGGCGTGGAGAGCAGATGAGAGCCACGGCTTAGCGTTAAAAAAAAAGAAAAGAAGCAGCATGAGGAACTTTACCCAGACTCCTTAAAAAAATTTCGAAATTTTTTCCTGCAATAAAAATGAAGCCCTAAGCAGCATGGAAATTGAAACTGTAGTCCAGAAACTTAATTAAAATTTAAAACCCTTCCTGCTCCAGATTTCTTAATAGAAACCTTGAAAAATTTTCAAAATCTGTACCTGTAACCTGCAAAAAAAAAAACCGGACACCCAGAAATAAAATGTGTGAGAAACAAAACCTAAAAACCCTAAAACCAGCTAAATAATTACAGTATTTATAGATTTTCGACTCTTAAGCAGCCAAATCTGTTAATAATCCACAATAATATTTTCAAAATTTAATTTTAATGTGAGATACTTCAGAAAACCCTGCATGCATTCATAAAAAATTCCAGATGATAAGCCCGGGATTAAAACTCGTTGGGCTCTTTCAGAAAACGCAATCCGGGAGTTGGCTGGTTCAGCCGAGAACTTCCCCTAACGTCCGGTAAACTCAAAACTAAGATTTCTTGCACAGCGTAAAATCAACCAGTAACATAGAGGGAAAAAACGATAGAGAAATCCAGATCAAATGGAGATACCTGCCATTATATTTCAGAATCTAAATTATCATTCAAACCCCAAAGATCAGACAAGATACCTGTGCCTAAACCAATCTTTATCAAGCTATTATCAATGGCTGAAGAATAAAATTATGCAGAAAAATAAATCATCTTACAACATTTCCAGAAGAGTAACACCAACGAGATTTTAAACCCCAAAGTCTTTCTTTATTGCACAAAAATGACTACAAGAGAGCTTTCTTTAGCACCAGACTCTCAGATCTCATTTGATCTCAAATGACCCCTAGCACCCTATTTAAAGGAAAAATTTCCAACGGCTAGTTCGAGTTATCCATGTCAAATTAATCTCGACCATTGATGAGGATCAAGATTTATTTTAATCTCATCTGTCGAATTTTTAAATGCATTTTAATATATTAAAATTAAAATTCTGGATTTATTTAACTCAAAATTTGACTCATTATTATTTGACTATTTTATTTTTTTAATTTATTATTATTATTTTTAAAATTTTATTTATTATTTTTATCTATTTTTTAATTTTTATTTTTGGATCCTTGAACCTAGCCTTTGGAAAAATCACCTAGGACCTAGGACTTAGGACTTGTGAGGGGATCAAAACATTTTCTAACCCTCAAGACACTTTACATCATGAACTTTACAATTTTACATTTCAAAGGGGAAAACCCATTTGACATAGACTCTCATAGACCACCTAGTTCTGCGACCAAATATAATCTAGCAGATCAACACACTAGGATTCCCCTAAGATTCTAATGACAAAATTCATTCCGGCTTTGGGGTTTGGTTGAAGGAAAACTCTGCCGATCATGGATCGGTGAGACAAAAAACCTTCCGGAACGTTAATTATCACTAGAAAATTAGGTCCACCTAGGCAATTTACATACATGACTCAACTCTGCTAAGATTATTTACAATAAACACATGCAGACTGGGTTTACAACATCTGGCTCTACTTGGGGACACGCTGCTGCACTGTAGGAACGTGAGAATCCAGAATCTGCATCCATGCAACACACAACAAAATATAAGTAGCATCCGTCCAAAAATCATCATATAACACTAAGCATAGGAAAGATATAAGCTCTTCATTTATTAACTAAAAAGTAAATCTAATCCTAAAACAAAAATGAAAATGCTGAAAAAAACAAGGAGTAGGGTTAGAAATACAATACAAAGGATGCCCCATGGCATCAGATGTGTTCAATATAGTGTATACTAAGCATTTGCCTGCTTTCAGGCAAATCTGTAGGCTGCTTGTCGGATGTGCCATGTCCAATTTTGCATATGGTAGGACTTTTTCCTATCTGAAAATAAAGCTGCTCACGGCCGTCTGATGCATCAAATCTTCTTCTCGTTCTTTTTTTTTTGCGTTTTTTCTTAGTGGTGGGCTGTATCACTGATGACGTGAAACTTTCTGCTTCAAAACTCTAAGATGAAGTATGTAAGATATGCATGGCATGTGTTTCTTCATTCTGCATCTGCCCTGCCAAGGATGATGGATAAATCTCACAGGTGCCATGAGTTATAACTTGATCTTCAATGATTGGTGGATTAACCGTGTGAGCATCAATCTGATTATTAATTTCCCTTTTATCCAGGTCACTTTCAATTATCCACTTTTCAGTGGAATAAAGGACCTCATAATATGATGGAGCTTGCTGTAACAGATAAGGAGGCTCCTGATCTATTGACGTTCCCTGGTTTCTCTCATCCTCTGACCATTGTTGAAACTTCTGAACCTGTATTTTAATGGCATTTATCTGACTAGAGTGTTCAACCTTCATAGCGCTGATTTCCCTGGCATGGTCTTCTTCCAAGGTCAATAACTTATTTTGCATAATATTAATTTCCCTATCATGATTAGCTTTCATGGTCGTCATATTTTCCTCTAAGCCTGATAACTTGCTTTGCATAAAACTAATTTCTGTGTCATGATTAGTCTTCATGGCCTCAATTTCCTTAGCATGCTGATTTTGGATGATCTCCATCTCCCTATTATGTTTTTCCCGGTGGGTGCATAAAGTTCTCACATCATTGGCGTAATTAGTTTGATTGATTTCCATATTTTTTACTAGCAACATTAGTTCTTGTATAATTTGCTTTTGATCTTCCTTTTCATTGTCAACACTGTTTTTACAACTTGTCTCTGCTTTTCCACTATCACGGATTTGATCTGCAACTGAATCACCACCTGAGAACAAAAATAATTTAGAAATGGCCTCTTCCGGAAAATCATGGAGATTATCAGTAAAATGACATGGTTTAAATGAATAATCCATGATGAATAACGAGGGACCAAATGGATGATAGAAAGAGATCTCTCTTCAAGAAAATTAATAGATGAAAGAAGTGGAGTCGCCACTTGAACAATGAGTCAAATTCTAGTATCCAAAAAGCAACCAACAAGCTGATACGAGAGAGGCTTCTTGTCTGGGAAAAATAAATGAAAAGAAATGGAGTCGCCACCCAAACAAGAAACGAACTAAAGAGTAGTTGCTGATATGACGAAAGATAAGGTGATGAAAAGATCCAAATGATGCCAAAAAGTGTTGCTGCCAGCTCAAATGAGAGACGACAAAGATGAAAGAATGATGAGAAATGAGAAGATGAATGTCGTTGAATGCCAGGGACAAAAAAACTTTATCCCTGGCAACGGCGCCAAAAAATGTTTTTGTTGTCGGCTGAAATGAATAGATGAGAAATGAGAAGAATGATTGTTGTTGAAATGCCAGGGACAAAAAAACTCTATCCCCGGCAACGGCGCCAAAAAATGTTGTCGCACAGATTGTCACGACTACGCTTAGACCAGGGGCTGTCAACCTGATCCCCGATCTCTCTGTTTAAGCCTGTCTTCCGCGGCTAAGGGGGGTAGACCCTATGGGACAATGGATGACCAATTGTGGACCAGTTGGGTTGGGAGACACGAGGGGAAACAAGCACTTAATTGATTTTATTAAGTTAATAGACCAGTGCCTTATAGAGTTAATGACTGAATGATTATTTATTAAATGCTTGCAGAAATATGAACTCATTAACAATCATTTACCATCAAATAACTCAAACAAAGGTTTTATACCAAATGCGAGATAATCGATAAATGCTCAGTGGCTTAGCGATATTCCAGCAATTAAACTTCAAGAAAAATTAAATGCTTTAAATGATCATAAATTTAAATGCTGACCAGTTACCACTTTCACATAGCTGACTTTAGATGAACATTTAAGTGCATTTAGCTATAGAAAAATATCACAAAAAGACACCAAAATGATTTTTCAATTTCTTTTTTAATTTTTATACATTTTTATATAATTCTAAGCTAAAAAGTCAAAATAGAACAAAATTAAAATCCTAAATTAAAATCTAATCTAAAACCATAAAGGAAATTTTTATATTTTTTATATTTTACAATTAAAAATCAGAATAAAGCCTAAATCAATTCTAAACTAAAATTCTAAAAATGAAAAGGAAACTTGAATTTTTTTTTTTTTTTTTTTATCGATTTATTTATTTTTATGATTTTTTTTGATTTTTTTAAAAAAAAATAAAACAAAACTAAATTCTAAATAAGGTAAATGAAACTTTAAAATTTCTGAACTAAACTAAATAAATACATACAATTAAAATGAAATTTAAAACTAAAATTTATTAAAAAAATCTAATTCTACAAAAGAAACTAAAGTCCTAAACTAAACTAAAAGTTAAAAAATTTAAAGTTAAGCTAAAAAAAACAACCAATCAAAACCCTTTTTATTTTTAAAACTTTACCTTTTTTATTTATTTAATTTATTAAAAATAGATCAAAATATCTAACTTTAAACTAAATGAAAATGAAGTTAAAATATTACAAATAAAATGAAACTAAATATTATAAAATAAAACCTAAATCTAAAACTAAGATCTACTTTCTTTTATATACACAATATAAAATCTAAATCTAATTAAATTTAAATACAACGAAACTTAAAATCTAAACTATATATTATAATAATATATATATATTATATATATATATATATATATATAAAGACAAGAAAACAAAAGAAAGAATAAATTCTAATAAAAATCTAAATGGAGAACAAGCTTTATGCCTAACCTACATTAACGCATAAAAATAAACTAAACGAAAATTGAAATTTTTGTTTTTTCCCCTTTTTTTTTACTGTTTGTGTGAACGCATGTCTGCTGCAGGTGTGACAGTGGAAGAAAAATACGCAGGTGAGATGGCGGAAGAAACAGGAACAGGAACAAGGCAACGTGGAGAGTTTCTGACTTGCGGGTTTGCTGTTTTGGTGTTTGCAGGTGTGTGGAGTGGCTGCGCGCGGGAGGAAGACATGTATTGCAGGGTCTGCGTGGTATGAAACGTTGCTGCGTGGGCAGGTGAGGGAGAAAGCATGAGGAGAAGGAGTTGCGGGGAAGAGCAAAGGGTGAAAAACGTGTGAGGAAAGAAAGGATTGCGGGATTTTGAATGAAGAAAACGCAACGTGAATGGGGATGAATGAAGGACGTAGCGTGGAGCTGGAATTTTTTTGACAATTTTGCTTGCAGAGAGACAGTACGTGCAGCTTGATGGTGGATAGAGGCTACGTAGGCGGCTGATCTGAGGGTGTGGAGAGCAGATGAGAGCCACGACTTAGCGTTAACCAAAAAAAAAAAAAAAGACGCAGCGTGAGGAACTTTACCCAGCCTCCTTAAAAAAATTTTGAAATTTTTTCCTGCAATAAAAATGAAGCCCTGAGCAGCATGGAAATTGAAATCGTAGTCCAGAAACTTAATTAAAATTTAAAACCCTTCCTGCTCCAGATTTCTTGATAGAAACCCTGAAAAATTTTCAAAATTTGTACCAGCAACCTGCAAAAAAAAAAACCAAACACCTAGAAATAAAATGTACGAGAAACAAAACCTAAAAACCCTAAAACCAACTAACTAATTACAGTATTTACATATTTTCGACTCTTAAGCAGCTTGATTTGTCAATAATCCACAGTAATATTTTCAAAATTTAATTTTAGTGTGAGATACTTCAGAAAACCCTGCATGCATTCATAAAAAATTTCAGATGATAAGCCCGGGATTAAAACTAGCTGGGCTCTTTCAGAAAACGCAATCCGGGAGTTGGCTGGTTCAGCGGAGAACTTCCCCTAATGCCCGGTAAACTCAAAACTAAGATTTCATGCACAGCTTAAAATCAACCATTAACATAGAGGGAAAAACGATAGAGAAATCCAGATCAAATGGAGATACCTGCCATTATATTTCAGAATCTAAACTATCATTCAAACCCCAAAGATCAGACAAGATACCTGTGCCTAAATCAATCTTCATCAATCTATTATCAATGGCTGAAGAATAAAATTATGCAGAAAAATAAATCATCTTACAACATTTCTAGAAGAGTAACACCAACAAGATTTTTAACCCCAAAGTCTTTCTTTATTGCACAAAAATAACTACAAGAGAGCTTTCTTTAGCACCAGACTCTCAGATCTTATCTGATCTCAAATGACCCCTAGCACCCTATTTAAAGGAAAAATTCCCGATGGCTAGTTCGAGTCATCCATGTCAAACTAATCTCGACCGTCGATGAGGATCAAGATTTCTTTTAATTTCCTCTGTCGAATTTTTAAATGCATTTTAATATATTAAAAAATTAAAATTCTGCATTTATTTACTCAAAAATTTGACTCATTATAATTTTATTTTTTTAATTTTATTTTATTATTATTTATGATTTTTAATTTTTAAAATTTATTATTATTTTATTATTTATTTTATCTATTTTTAATTTATTTTTGGATCCTGAACACCTAGCCTTTGAAAAATCACCTAGGACCTAGGACGTAAGGACTTATGAGGAATTAAACACTTTTTTAACCCTCGAGACATTTACATCATGAACTTTACAATTTTAATTAAGGAAGAATTCCACTGATGGCTAGTTCCGATGTCAATCCATCAACTAATCCGAGTCGATGAGATCAAGAGTTTCTTTTAATTTCAGCTGTCGAATTTTTTAAATGCATTTATATATTAAAAAATTAAAATTCTCATTTATTTTACTCAAAATGACTCAATTATTATTTGATTTTATTTTTAAAATATTTATTTATTTTAATTACTTTTTAAATTTATTTTTTTATTTTATTTTTTAATTTATTATTTATTATTATTAATGATGGTTAATTTTAAATTTATTATTATTTGTATTATTTATTTTTATCTATTTCTTTAATTTTATTTTTTGGATCCTTGAACCTAGCCTTTGGAAAAATCACCTAGGACCTAGGACTTAGGACTTATGAGGGGATTAAAACATTTTTTAACCCTCGAGACACTTTACATCATGAACTTTACAATTTTACATCTCAAGGGGGAAAACCCATTTGACATAGACTCTCATAGACCACCCAGTTCTGCGACCAAATATAATCTAGCAGATCAACACACTAGGATTCCCCTAAGATTTTAATAACAGAATTCATTCCAGCTTTGGGGTTAGGCTGAAGGAAAACTCTGCCGATCATGGATCGGTGAGACAAAAAACCTTCCGGAACATAAATTATTACTAGAAAATTAGGTCCACCTAGGCAATTTACATACATGACTCAACTCTGCTAAGATATTTACAATTTACACATGCAGACTGGGTTAACAACATAACATGATCAGTTCGATGACAATTGTCGAATGGCACAGACATGTCGATCAAGCGCTATCCCTTTTGTGAAGAAAAGGGGGTGTACTGCTATGGGTAGTTGACACGTAGTGGTCAAAAAACCCCTCAAAGTGTGTCATAGTAGAAAGTTGAGGGTGAGAGGTGCAAATTTCATTACTCATACCCCATACAACTTCTCTAGGCATCACTTATTACATTACAAAAACAATTTTATTAGCAATTTCCGCAGTGCGGAAAATCTAAAAATTTAAAAAATGACTACCTTGACCTGACCAAATTCCACGAAATTTTTTGTGTGATCTAGTATGGTAATATACATAGACTCTAGACACTAAGATGTCTTAGGGGCTCAACTTTCAAACTGTCACCCTGACTTTGGGGTAAAAAGTGAGTGAAAAAACCCAGAAAATTATCCACCTCTGAAAAAGAAGGGATAATTAACTAGATAAAAAAACACTCCAAAGTGTACTCATTTGCTGATCGAGTCTTAACAACCTAGGCCTATTACAGACTCAAAACTCATCATTACTAGTATCACTTATTACAATTCCCCGCAGCATGTGGAATTTGGGTACAAGAAAGATCATGAAAAATAGAAGTAGAGTTTAAAAACTCTTATTGACTGATGATATCTAATGGTACAAGTGTCCTTTGGATCAACCTTGGGCATGGAGTCTTCAGATAATCATCAGGTGCCACTCTAGTGGTCAATAGACAACAAAAATTATGACCTAACCAATTTACGATTAAACATTGAGGATTATACATTTATATCACACTTCTCAGTTCAAACCCTATGGAGCGATCAAGGTGACATCATTTTGGGTTCACCGTGGATGGAAACCCTTAGTTCCTTGATTCTAAATAATTTTTTTTTTTTTTAAACATTTTCGTACAGGAAGAAGAAAATAACACTCCAAGATGTGACATTAAAGCCAAATTCAACAACACCAGAAGACATACAAGATATTTCAAAAGTAATTTTTCAAGAAAGTAAAAATTTCTACAAAATATGCAAAATGAATTTGACAAAATCACTGCTGATAGAAATGAAAAAGTCTTGCGACTTAAGGATCATAGCGAAAAATTACTAATACAAATTAAAAAGCTTAAGAAGGACAAGAAGTCGTTAACAGACAAGTTAGAACATTGTATTCAAGAGGAAGTATCGAAGACGCTAGTCGTAACATCCCTAGTTGAAGATAAAGAAACAAATACCGAATCAGTCAATAGTAGAACTCAAGAAGACATCAATTAGTTGATGGAAAAACACACTCACATGTTACAATCCAGATGATGAAAATTCCAAACAGGGATTGTGTAACTAACTCAACAACTGTGGTACTAGAAGGGAATCAAAAAATTTCTAGACACCTAATAAGGGAAAGTCAAACCAAAAAGGTTCCCTATCGACATCCGAATCATGAGAGTAGACAACTCAACCAAGCTACGTATCATGACCATTTAGAACAGAAACAACAAACCGATGTTCTAAAGAATATTGATGTAACCTCATTCCAGTCCTATGATGACAATTCGTTACAAAATTCCAGCGATCAAGCATTCAACAAAAGAT
>APFE031069255.1:117500-170718 GCA_000404065.3 Pinus taeda | reverse complement strand
CGCGTACAGGGAATAAAACACTGTTTTTTAGATTTTGGACCAGGTCTGGAAGGAGGGGTTGCCCTAGGCCATGAGTGCAGCATCAAAAACCATAATAGTGAGATTTGGAGCTATAACAGCTTGCTAGGTGTGCCAAATGTGGCCAATGTGGCAACCACTTCTTTCTTTATGGTTCCTGGTGAAATGATTATTTTCTTGCCTTCCCTACTTGTCTCTTGAGGTTTATGGGGAACCTCAAGCTTCTCCTCCTCTTTTCCTTCCTCGATTTTTTTTCTTCTTATTCCTTTGTTTCTACTGGCTCTTCTTTCTTGGTTTCTGCTTCCTCCTTCTCTTTTCTACCCCTAATACTAGAGGTTGGTGTTTCCTCTTGCTGTGTGGAGGTAATGGCTTGTGGTTCAATGAAAATTTCCCTATCCATGTCCACAAAAGAAGTCCATAGCATAGGGTTTCTAAGGTGAATCAAGACATCCATAACAATCAACTTAATGAGGCCATCGTGGGAAATGTGTTTTTTCTTCCCTTCCCTCAATTTCCGGCTCATTTCAAAGATAGATTGCAAGAGGAAATGTGGAACATGGAGTCTGAGTGAAGTGGCTAATTCTTCTTTGAACAACAGCTCATGGAGCAACCTAAAATGATAGGCATACACAATGCTCAACCTCCCTTCACAAGATATGTGTTTAAGGATGTGATAGACCACTGCATCCCAGGGGTAAGGTAGGCTCTCTCATCTTACTCTGTTTTTGTCTTCTACAGGCTTCTCTCTATGAATGAAGAAGTTCTTCCTGAATGTAACACACACTGCTTTATCCTCCTTGCACCATCGAACTCCCAAGGGCAGGGTAGTCACTCTGCTTATGATTTCAACATTTAAAGAGATGGAAATTCCACTAACAACATTGGTGGCACTATCTTCTCCTTGAGAATTTAGTGCCATGGAAAATTTCTGAGTTATGTCATCATCATACCCATTCAAGTGTTTAAGGAATCCCATCCACTGATGTATTAGAAAAATTTCTACCATAGGAGGATGTTGATAAATTCTTTTTGTGTCTGTGGGTTCTCTTTTGTTGAAACCTCCCCCCATTTCTCCTACTACTCCTTCATGAGGTTACTTGGGTGTATTTTTAATTTTGGCCTCAAAGCAGTCTCGAGTGTAGAGACAGTGTCAAATTTTCCTTTTCACTAGAGGGGGAGAAGGATGCTAATAATTTTTTATCAAAACAAACTTTCTTTGTCCCTATCTTGCCTTCACATGTAATTTTTTTCAAAGGGAAATAATACACAATTGTTTTCTATAGGGTACTTAATTTAGGTAGGATTGTCCATGCAAATGTATGCAAATTAAAGAGGGACAAAGCCACTTAATCCTTTCAAGATAACTCTGTCATGTGCATGAGGGTTTGAGGACAACTTTGGGTAGTTTTTCCTCCATTTCTCCTTCAATTCTCTCCTTTCGCTTCCTTTAAGGCCTCCTTTAGAAATTCAGGTCCTCTTGCAACACCTACAAACACAGTTCAAAGTAGCTCGGTGGCACCCTAGGCAACCTCTGATAGTACTAGCTCATCCATTGTTATCTAGGTATGAGTGATTATGCAAATGGATTTGAGAATTGTACTTATTATTACTTTTTATTGTAAAGTCTCAGAGTGCTTTGGTAACATGGCTCTTCCACAAAATTCCCTTTTTTAACCATTTTCCCCACTCCTTGTAATCATCATCCTGTTCCTCGTGATCGTCACATTTCTCCTCATAATCACCACTCTAGTTAGGTTGAATTTTCCACAATGCATGCATGACTAAATTAAATTTAATTTACTAATCGAAGGTGGCCAAGTTTACTAGCCACCTCCATCCCATAAGCATTCCTTTCTCGACCAGTAAAACATTTTATCATTATATGCATAGGGAAGAGGTGAGGGTTATCACAATTGATCCTACTTGTGACAACAAATTGTTGGAGATGCCTGCATACTAGAACTAGACTTCATAACATGATGATCTTGAAGGTGTTGATTTCCTTTGTTTGCTTATGCACAAGTCTGCATAGCTTTGATGATTCCTTGACTAATAAAATTGTTGTTTGTGCAGGCTTCTTCCTAGTATCAATTCTGTTGTTGGTGGAATGTATGGATTATCTAATATCTGATCTCTAAGGATGGTATGTCCCTTCTCAACTTCAAAGACGATTTCATAATTGTCAAGGTGGATGGATCTTCTATTCTGTGGGTGTAAAAAATTGGTTCTAGGATATGTTGTAACTGTACATGCTGCCAAAGGAGGATTCTCCTTCCTATAGAAACCACTTAATTCCTATTCAAGACCTCATATTTCACGTGGGATCAAAGGCAAGTCATAGGAGGTATAAGGACAAGATTAAAATCATCAAGAGTTTTTGTAGGTGGTTAAAAAGTTAAAGGTAGATATTTTTCTATTTTTTCTTTATGTATGACAGAGTGGAATTTGGAGATGAATTTTGGCTAGATGGAGTGGATGAGTGATGGAGGGAATTTTGGTGGACCTCTCCCAACAATTTCTAAAGGAAACATGACCTTTTGATCCCTTCTTCCAATCATATCTGCCTCTTGTAGCAATTCAGGTTGCTCCTGTAGAAACCCATAATAGTCTTGTAGCACTTCAAAAAGGAGGCAAAACATGGTCCATTTGCTAGCTAAATGATGGATATAGGTACGAAGGTGAATAAAGAGGGTGAAAATGCAATGGATGGCTGGAAAATAATGGATAAATGGATAAATGAATACATAGAATCTGTTATGTAGCCAAGGTTCTGTTGACTGTCTGGAGTCGTGCAAAAGAGATATGTGAGAAAAATTGGTGTAAGAACTCCTCCCTTGTGTTTTTTTCTTTTTGTTGTTTTCTCTCTCTCTCTCTCTCTCTCTCTCTTTTGAGACTTGCAGGCTACCTCTACAGAGGTTTTTAACTTGCATGCTTGCCCTAGCCACCTTAAAGGAGGTTTTCACCTCGAGATATTTTAATGTTTTTATTCACATTTGTGTTTTTATTCTTGGGCTCCCTTAGAGAGGTTTTCACCCCTAGAGTTGGTCTTGGATGCCTCATAAAGGTTTTCACCTAGGACCTTTATTTTCTTTTTCTTTAGAATTTGTGTGGGTTGAGGATTATGAGCCTCCCAATCACATTCAATTCTTTGCTGATTTAAGTAATGAACTCTTATTTGGAGAAAGGTATTTTATACAAATGCAACCTATAACCATTGACAAGTAAGGGAATCCCTTCCTCATCAATTGTTCTGATCTAGACAGACCCATTCTCATGAAAATTATCTACTAGATAGGGAACTAACCATCTCATCATTAACAGCAAGGCCCAATCTCTTTCTTGAAAATTCTTCTCTTTAATGTGTGTTGGGATAGGGTCCCTATGGTCAGTTTTGGGGTTAATTAACCCAAGTTTTGTATAAATTTTTGTAAAAGATGTAAAGTCTCTGCGAAATGTGGATGCGGAGCATACATGTAGATAGGAGTCAAAGGGGTCTTAGCCCCTTGTTTGGTTTAGTTTTAAGATTCTCTCATGGTTTGCAAACCATGGTATTATATGGAAGAAATATATAAATAGTTGAGTCATAGTGAGTCTTAGAGATAACTTAGAAGAAATACTTGTGGAATTTGAAGGGCTTTTGTTGTTTTGGGCAAGTGCTAAGGCATGAAGGCTCTACTTCCTATACTTAGGCGAGAAGGGGAAGGCTCCTATAGCTGAGTGCGCATGAGGCCTTGGTAAGTCCGCAGCTGAGTGCGTGGACCCCTACAACTAAGTGCGTAGGTTAGAAGAGTATGTAATCTAAACATTGAAGATCAACAAAGACTGATTTTGAAGAATTACTGAGCATTTATGTTGATTCCGTTTATGTTATATTCTATCGCTCAATGATATGTTTTCAACAAATAATGCATGAAACTGATGAATCCTTTTTATTTCTCCATGCTTTAAGTAATTATCTGTGTTCACAATGTTAAGTATTGATTCTACTATGTTTCTAATGAATTGAATAGATCTTTGTGAAATCAAATCTAGGGTTATTTATTAATGCACGAGAGTAGGTAATTTTCCTATTTAAGGTACGCAAAGACAGATCGCATACCTTCGTGAAGGTCTTGAAGCTAGTTTGACCAAGTTATAGTAATGAGTTCTAGAAGGATACCGGTTTGCACGAAGGTAGATCTGAGATTTAGGAGCCTAAGAACCACTTATGACATGTCCCGAGATGCAAAAACTTGGTTATAGCATCCCCCAATACTACTTCAAGTGAGACTACAACCTACGCTACGCAAGTTGTTGCTGAAAGGGACAACAATTAGGGTTTTGTTAGTTGGCTCGAACAACTCTAAACCTAGATTAGGCCCGCTTAAGCAGACAAATGGTTCCATTGCTGGGACAAAGATCTATATGAGAGATGTGCGATACATTATTTCCTACAAAGAAATAGCTTGATAAGTGGATTGATAAAAAATCGCACGTGTTTGTAGCTTAGGAGAATAGGAGCCCTAAATTATCCAAGGAGTAGTGGTTGTAGAGATTTTTGTACACGGATAAGACCGATGCATTCTTCTACTTCATCAGTGAAGAACTATAGGAGTGGTTGTCTAAATTAGCTAATACTCAAGGGATGTGGAGTCTCAAAGGCCCTATAGTGTGGACTCTTGAACTGGTACGACTTCTAGAAGCATCAGAAAGCAATATCGTGTGGGTTGTGGATCACTGGGTTGATTGCATGTTGGGTAGTTTTGTGACTTATTTTGCGATCGATAGAAATATCAGCTATAACGAAGGATCTTTAAAGGACTGTGAGGTAAGTGTTTGAACTCACTAAAGACTTGGATTAAAGTGTCGTTATGTGAAAAGAGGGTTGTGCAGTTACCTTGATGTTTGGGGCTACATGAAGTGGGAGATTCTTTAGAAGAAATGTAGGATCTAGCCCAAAATATAGTCTGCTCATTGAACCCCCTTCAAGTGACGACGAAGGGAAAATGCTGACTACACCGTGAAGTGCAGTTCAGTTAATAACACAATGTATTCCAAGGATACGTTGTCCATCCACTCCACCTCCACCTCCACCTCTGCCTCATACACCTTCACCTATGCCTCCACATCCACCCCCACCATTCAACATGGAAAACATAATGAAGATGTCGATTTTCAAAGGAACAGGGACCGAAGATCCAAAATAATTTTGGTTTGTCACAGATGCTTGTTGGACAATGCAACAAATTAAATACGATAATATTAAGAAATCACAGTTGGTTATAGCCTTATAGGACTGCGCACTAACATGGTATATCAAGTATTGCATAGATAACCCAACTAACTTTGAACAAGGAGTTTAGTAAGCCTAAATCAGAGGTGCAATTAGTAATTGAATTTAAGGAAATCTAACAGAAGGTTGGTGAGACACCTTGGGAATTTGATCAGAGGTTGAAATTCCTGATCAAGCAGGCTAATATGAAAATCTCAGATACTCAACATCGGGACTGGTTTATAACATCGCTCTTGCCACATTTAAGAATACCTATGTCACAACATAAAATAGAAACACAAGCAGAAGCCTTGGAGATTGTGATGAGGCTAGATGCATTGCCTATTTAGGATATGAACCTTGGAGTGCAACATATTCATTCACATCTGTAAAGCCTGCACTTAGAGTTGTAGAGCTTAAAGAAAGGAAGGGAAGCTCAGCCGGAGGTGCATGCTGAGGTCTGGTGTCTGAAATGTAAGAGTCATGGACATGATAAGGACCATTTCCTGGTCTTTAAGTTATGTATTATAGGGGGAGGGCTTGTACCCATGAAACCAAAGAATAATTTTGGGACGAGTGTGGGAGTTGCGCTGTGGTGCGCTATTTGTCAGGTTACAGGACAACATGTTACTGATAGCTGCCATCTATTGTAGAAGTTTGTACAAACGCTGCAGAAATTATTTTGCAATTTCTGCAAGTCTGTAGGGCACAATAAATGCCATTATAGAAGTTATGAGCTGATGATGGATAGGACCCCTACCTACAGAATGCAGGAAGAAAACCGACCTCAAGATCAAGGCACAGGAGTAGTGCGTGGAGGATTCCAAGGTCGAGGAAGAGGAATAGGTGCTGTACGAGGACGAGGATGTGGGTAGGTCATCTCCTATAATTGTGGCGAAGTAGGGCACTTCACGTGAGATTGTACAAATCCCATGCATCCCTCATGTTAGTATTGTTGAAAGTTTGACCATGTCATAGAGGAATGTCTGGTTCTCATGGAAAATATGCAAGAGAAGAAGGCGTAGCCCCAACAACCTAAGTAGAACATTGATATGATAAGGGTTGAGCCCCACGAAGAGGATCAAAGCGTCAATATTGTGTTGAGAAGTAGTATGACGACTAACGTAGATAAAGGTAAGTAGCTTGAGGAAGACGGATGGCTACACAAGGCTGCTGAGAAGGAAGTCAACTTTGATCTAAATTGTGCCAATGAAACTTTCTTGGAAGAAAAGAAGAACTTTCCTGAGGCCTCCACCTCAGGAAGTTAGGAGAAAATTCTAGAGATTAATGCATCATAGGAAGTAGATCATTCAATACTAGCTTCCTTTCTGAAGACTTGTATAAAGTTATTGCACGATCAGAAAGCAGTTGAAGGCTTGCAAGACTTAATGGACCAATGCACCAATAAGGAAAAGGCTCCTACTGAACAACATACTGTAAGAAAGATTGGTAAGCATAAAGTGTGAACAGGGTGCGAGATGAGGCTAACTGCACAGATAGGTGAATATGAAATGGACCAGGTAATCTTGGATCTAGGGTCTGATGCAAATGTCTTGCCTAAGCAGACATGGGAAAAGATGGGGAGACCTATGCTACAATGGTATCCTATTCAATTGCACATGGAAAATGAACAAAAGATTATTCCAATGGGGCACTTATATGGTGTAACGGTGGACATTGAGGCTGCGAGTGCACTGGATAACTTTGAGGTCATTGAGATAGTGGATGATAGTAACACATACCCCACACTATTAGGAATTGATTGGGCTATTAATATGAATAGGGTAATCAATTTGAAGAAGCAGAAGATGTCGTTTGAGAAGAAGTTGCTTAGAGTTGTAGTGCCACTAGACCCTGCAGAAGGAGCACGCTATATTGAACCTATGCATGACTATGTAGAAAGCGATGATGATCTAGATCAGATATACAAGATAACAACGCGATATGAGGATTGGATCAATCCTATAGCCAATGGATGAATTGCGTGGGACAGGGATAACTCCTGTGCCTTAGATTCAGATAAAGAGCTTGAACATTCGCAGAATAGGGTGCATGAAGTATCTACGCTCCACTATAATATGATGACCAAGTTGTTGAGGCGTGTCTCTACTAAGGTAAGAAACCTTTTGCATTATGATGGTTTAACATATGTGGAACTGTTTCTATATGAATTTGAAAGGGAAGTACTGGAAGAACATCAATTCTAGGCATTGGAATTGGCACTGCGCACTATGCTTGCCCATTAGTGGGGTATGCACAGGGAAAGCTTTGCTAGATGAAGATAATATAGAAGAATGATGAAGTTAAGGTTTGGTTATGTTAATACTCAAATGACAGAAAAATACAGTGGGAAAGATGAACCACGCAATCATTTAGCACGATAGAATAAGGTCTGGGGAACAAAACCACAACCGGAATGGGTGCATATCTTCTATCATACCTTAGACACTATCCCAATGAACTAGTATTTGGAGATAGAGCTTCTTCATGGAACTACTGAATAGGACGTTTTAAGGGAGAGTTTTCTATTAACCTTTAGCTTTGAAGATGGCTTCGAGAGCATTGATGAGGCACTACAAGAAATTAAAACAGCTATATTGAGAACACTGAAGGAACCGGTAGAATGGGCTCAGCTAGATTGGAGTACACAATTGTGCAACACACTCAAATGCTATAATGTGACTGCTGAAGAAGAGGATGATCCATAAAAAATTACCATTCCTAAAACCGAAAGACAACGCGAAGTCGAAGGACCGAAGGTGGTGAACCCAGATATATTAGATCCTTTGAAAACTCGATTGGTAAACATTGGGACTGAAGAAGAACCTAAGTTCATGAAGATAGGAGATTGTTGGGACGAAGATACGGTTGATAAGGTAGCTGAGTTGTTGCACGAATACTAGGATTTTTTCCCAACAAAGTTTTCAGAATTGAAAGGGATTATCAAAGATTTAGGTGTCATGAAGATCACATTGAAACTAAATGTGAAGCCTATTAATTAGTAGCCTTATCGATTAAATCCAAATTATAAGGTATCATTGAGCCTGTAGAAGATTTAGGTTAGGTAAGCCCAATGGTGGTCCAAGAAAAGAAACAGAAGGGTGAGATTCACATATGCGTAGATCTATGGAAGTTAAATGATGCTTATGTGCATGATCCATTTCCAACACCATTTACGGATGAAGTGCTAGAAAATGTTGGCAAAGTGGAGGCGTATTTAGTTACTGATGGATTTTGGGATATCGTCAAATAAAGATCGCACTGAAAGATCAAAGCAAAACAACCTTCAAAACTGAGTTGGGTTGCTTTCAATATACAATTATGCCATTCGGATTGAAGAATGCGCCTGCAATATTTTTCCCTGTAGTGATCGCAGTGTTCAAGGATTTCATTCATAAGTTCTTGGAGGTATATTTTGATGATTGGAATGTGTTTAGGTTGGTAAAGTGACATGTTGTGAGTTTGTGGCTCATACTGGATACATGTCGAAGGTATTAGATTGCGCTGAACTTAAAGAAATGTATATTCTATGTGCCTTTTGGAATTTTGCTTGGCCATGTTGTATGTAAGTAGGGATCAATGGTGGACCCTATGAAGATTGCTGTAATTGTGAGTTTGGAAGCACCTAGGAACGTGAAACAATTTCACACAACATTGGGACACACTAGGTACTATAGGAAGTTTATCAAGGCATATGCCCAGATAACCACACCAATGGGGAAATTGTTAAAGAAGGATGCGATGTTTTGCTGGGATGAATATTGTCAACGCAACTTAGACGTCTTGAAGGAGAAAATGATGACAACACCTATTTTGGTGTTTCCAAACTGGAAAAAGAAATTTAATGTGCATGTTGATGCTTCCCGCATTGCGCTAGGAGATGTTTTAACACAAGCCGGTGAGGGACAGATTGATCACCTAATAGCTTTCAAAAGTAGAAAGTTGTCCAAATCTGAGAAAAATTACTCCACCATAGAGTGCGAAGGGATAGCGATGGTCTACGTGCTACAGAAGTTTCGACATTATTTGTTGGGTAGACACTTTAAAATGTATACTAATTACTCTGCACTAAAATACTTGGTTAATAAGCCTATTTTGGGGGGGAAGATATGCCGCTGGTTACTACTGTTCCAGGAGTATGACTTTGAAGTGATTGTGAAGCCTGTAAAGCTGAATGCAGGCCCGAACCATCTATCAAGGATTGAAATAGGTGAGGAACCAAGTAGGTTGGAGGAAGGACTACTTGACGCGCAACTCTTTACGGTGCGCGTTGTGGATGATCATTTTGTCAATATTATTCAGATCTTAACAACTAGATCCACTTCGAAAGGCTATTCCACTCAACATAAGAAGGAGTTAGTAGTTCACGCTGTGGATTTTTTGGTAATTATGGGTCATTTATATAAGATGGGGTCAGATGAAATATTGCGAAGGTATGTTCCAGAGTTCGAATGCACCAATATCCTAACTAAAGCCCATGGAGGAGTGGCATGAGGTCACTATGCAGGGAAAGAAATTGCGCAAAAGATTTTGCACGCTAGGCTATGGTGGCCAACATTACACAAGGATTCTAAGGCATATTGCAAGGCATGCGATGCTTTCCAAAGGATGGGGAAACCTTTGTGAAGGGATGAATTGCCTTTAAATCCCCAAGTTTCGTTGTAGGCATTTGAGAAATGGGCCATTGACTTTATAGGTCCCATACAACCACTAGGAAGGAAGACGGGTGTGCGGTATATCATTATTGCAACTGAGTATTTAACCAGGTGGGCAGAAGCGCAACCGGTAAAGGATTGTATAATGAACACTGCTTCGAAGTTTCTATTCGAGTATGTATTAATGTGGTTTTGTATTCCCTAAGTTTTTGATGAGTGATAGGGCTACACATTTCCTGAATGAAATGATCAGTGTGATGTTGGAACAATTTTAGGTGTATCATCAGAAGAGCACACCCTCTCATCCACAGGTGAATGGAATGGTGGAAGCTTTTAATAAAATTTTGGAGCATGCATTGAAAAAGGTATGCAATGTGTAGAGGAATGACTGGGACATGCATGTACCTGCTATATTATGGGCTTATAGGATGACCTGCAAGAAGTTGACAGGATAGACATCATTCAGGTTGGTCTATGGAATTGAAGCATTAATGCCAATGGAGTATATTGTGCCAAGTTTATGAATTGTAGCCTTGACTGAGATGGCGGACCACAAGACCTTGGAGGAACAGCTCGCGTAGATCATAGAGTTAGAAGAAGACTCCTTCCTGCTAAGATTTCACCAGCAAGTGCAAAAGGAATGGGAGAAGGCATGGCGTGTTCGACATATTAATCTATGCTCATTCAAGGTAGATGATTTGGTGCTGTTATATGACAACAAGTTCGATAATTTTCCTAGAAAGTTTCAAATGCACTGGTTGGGGCTGTATGTTATTAAGGAGATCATGGATGGTGGCATAGCTCAACTTGCAAATATGAATGGAGAACCATTCCCTGGAAAAGTGAATGGAAGTAGGCTAAAGCTATACATAGGGGATTTTGCACCCGCGGGAGAACAATGTGGCAGCAGGACAGGCTTAGTAATCCAAGCAGTTGCAAGGGATTTTAGGACTATAAACTACATTGCTCGACTAGGTGATGAACGTGGTAAAAAAGTTGCGTGACAGATGACTGGGTTGCGACAGGTGGAGCTATGCTGGATGGGTTGCACCATGAAGGATGGTGCCGCGTAGATGGGTCCAAAAGTAACCGTTGAGGTTATTATTCATGACTTGATAGCCAAAAGACAATTAGGAGGAGCAGGAAGGCACTATTTATGGCAAAAATATTTTAATATGAAGCCAAAGATGCATTTATTATTAGAATTTTGGGGGAACGGTCAGACTTGAATTAAAAAATTTCTATAAATCACGCATGTTGACCACTAAAGAACACTTTGCATTCTGAGACTTGTTTGGGAAATTTTTTGTTTGAAGTTTACAAGTCGTCAATTCTAGGAGGATTTCATGGCAATCTTAGCATTTTCTACCTTACCTACATGGAACCAGAAGGTCATTCTACAGCAAATGACCGCCACCAACCCCGCTGAAGCTGTGAGTGCTGAAGCCGCTATTTTTGATGCAATGGGCCCTGAGATATCAAGTATGGAAGCTAAAACCCCTATGCCTACTGTGCTGAGGTTGCTGAGGCCGAAGTAATCCATAGTAAAGGAGAAGCAATTAGCCATAAAGGAAAAGAAGAAGAAGCTGATGCCATGAGAATGTCACTAAGGAAGAATTTGGAGGTGCAACAAAAGGAGAAGAAAGACAAACAATCGAAGAAGGTGGTTGATTTGGAGGAGTAGGAATACCACGGTATAGAGGAATTGGATGCTGAAGAGGTTGAGCCCATCTCACGACATCTTGAGTATATCTCTTCGCAGAAGGGAAGAACCAAAGTTACCAATGACCCCGACTCTAGGAAATTCACCATTTCGACACCCATGTTGCCTGAATAGGTGGAATTTGAAGGTCCTACATTAGTGTGCATTCCAGTATTGAAAATGGAGGATTGGGACCTCGTCGACCATGAGAGGTTCCCACACTTCACAACTAACCAGTATATGACCAAAATATACTATGAGGAGATTGGGGTTACACGGGTAGAGCCCATGAAGTGGGCCAGAGGTGTTGAGTAGGCTGGGCTACTACACATGCTCTACATGTCGCATTATCATAGATCGACTATCAACATGGTGTGTGTCTGCCATCTCCTCGTGCTGGTGCACGATGGATGCCTTTAGCTTGGGATCCCATCCCAATAACAAATATGTTAATCCATCACATAATGAAGTTTCCTTTCAAAGGAGCGGACCATACCAATGAGTTTGGAGGGAAAAGTGGGGAAAAATAATTAGCCAATAAAATGAAGACTGAGTATGGGCTAGTTAAGAAGTCGCGCGAATATTAAATCTACTCTATTCAAGACTAGGCAGTGCAGTTCACTGCCCAAATTCTTGCAGGAAAAATCATGAGGAAGTGTCACGTGGATGAGGTTCCAACACCGGTGGTGTTACTAGTAGCCAAGTGTGCGAAAGGTGTTCAATACAATTGGGCAAAATACTATAAGGAGTTCCTTGGGAACTGCTAGGAGGCTTAGGAAGAGAGCAAGCGGTTCTATTACGCATGGCTTCTATTGTCTATTGTTTTAGTAGCTTGGAGGTTGTCGGAGGACAGTAAGTCCCCCCCACACAAGGAAGATTTACCCGAGGTAGCATGGTTCACCATGCTATTGTCTACAAAGGATCTAACAAGAATCAAAGAGTTGAAAATTTTCTGGATCCTTGTGGAGATGGACCTTCGAATGGTTATAAATCAAAGGCCATGGTTATCCCCAACCTTGTTCGAGCAATTAATGGCCTACGCGTAGTTCAAGGTGACTTCCACGGTGTGTGGATCAGAGTACGGAAGGATCCAAAGCACATCTGGCACACATTGCACTATTCGGTATGTAAGAGGAATGTACAAGAGATTGTGGGGTATTAGCTAGCAGAGTGGCATGAACCCATGGGGCTTGATGTGGGCACAAGAAAAGGTGTGGAGAGATTAGCTGTGCAGAAGCATAAGGAGGTTGCTCAAAAGGCTACGTGAGCTCTCGCTGAACAAAAGAAGAAGGAAGTTGTTGCTAAGGTAGCTGCAGAGAAAGAGTGGGTGGAGAAAGAGCACGCTGCTAAAGAGAAGGTTGAAAAAGACAACAAGATACAAAAGAAGTCAACCAATCAACCTCATGGCACACTGACGAGCCAGAGTTGTCAGAGAAGGGAGGAGGTAGTGGTGAGGAGTAGATCACTCATTTCACATTAAAGAGGCATGAGCAGTAGTAGATGGGTGGATAGTAGAAAAAGCATAAGTCTGATAAGTAGATGCACCTCGTCCCAATGGTGCTGACATAAGGCAATTTCGATGAGATCGGTAACAAGGTAAGAGACACAACGATTGAGGTGTTACAACAGTTTGAGCAATAGTACATGCAAACGCTGGGAAGCATCCAAAAGGATCCATACAAGCTGCAAATCCAGGTTAACAAGATTCAACCGAGCATCAGGCAAGCAAGTGGGGTACAAGCAAGCCCGACACAGGGAAGTGAAACACTGATAGAGTTGGAATGGGCCGTAGACCTTAGAGTTATACCATTTCCAGAAGGGTCTGTTCATGTAGAAGCGAATGTAGATCACACCATGATCAGCACAGTGGAGGACATGGGGTTGAATTTTTCCACGTTGCTACTCCAGATCCTCCATACGCTACATTAGGGGGTTTTAGAGGAATTGAGGATCAGAGAGTAGTGCACCCTCACCGTCATAAGTGAGTTTAAGGTCAAAAATGAACAAATGTTCACGCAGAAAACTCAGTCACTAAAGGAGAATGAGGAGCTACAGACACAATGCCAGAGCCTGGATGCCACGATCGAGAAGACCTACAATTCAGTACTCGAATTGAACATACTAGAGGATGTAGAAGACTCAATAAAAGTAAGGAAATTAGTTGTTGCAGTACGCACCTCAAAGGATGAGGTTGGCAGGTTTACCTTGGACTTCCAAATGAAGATAGTAGAGCTACAATTGAAGTTGAAGCCAAAGACTCCACCAGAGGTTTGGGAATAATGTGGAGCAGCAATCAAGGATGGTATGAACACATTGGATACTGCACTCATAGATTGTGCAACAATGTTTGACGTAGCTATGGAATTATGGAAAAATTTGCAGGAGGATCCAACCCTGCAGAAGTTGAACATCGATGTCTGAGAGACATAACGACAATATGATGAGGTCTGAGTGACTACGTGCACTTTGGTGGTAGCGCAATGCCTCGTGAAACTATAAGAGGGAAAGCAGATGTAGGCACATGTGGAAGAATTGTAGAGGAAGGAGGCCCTACTCAAGGACAGATTACAGCGGTGGCTAGAGGAAGCTTGTTAGCTTACTCTCTCACTTTAGGACAAGCTAAAGGTGCTACAACAGACACAGTGGACAATGTTCCTAGCAATGGAAGGCCCCACAACAGAGAAATTGGTCGAAGAAGCGCAACAGGTTTTAGCACAGAGCGCTGCTGAAGTTGCAGTGTTGCAGGTCGAGCTCGGTGGTCTACGCAACAAGATCAAGGTGTTAGTTGAGTGACTCAAGGGTGAGTCATGATCGTGTTGGGGGCCTGTTGGGATAGGGTCCCTAGGGTCAATTTTGGGGTTAGTTAACCCAAGTTTTGTATAAATTTTTGTAAAAGATGTAAAGACTTTGTGAAATGTGGATGCAGAGCGTGCATGTAGATAAGAGTCAAAGGGGTCTTAGCTCCATGTTTGGGTCAGTTTTAAGATTATCCCGTGGTCTGCAGACCATGGTATTGTATGGAAGAAAGCTATAAATAGTTGATTCAAAGCGAGTATTAGAGATAACTTAGAAGAAATAATTGTGGACTTTGAAGGGTTTTTGTTGTTTTTGGAAAGTGCTAAGGTAGGAGGGCTCTGCTTCCTATACTTAGATGAGAAGGGGAAGGCTCCTGCAGCTGAGTGTGCATGATGCCTTGGTAAGTTTGCAGCTAAGTTCACAGACCCTTATAGCTGAGTGTGCAGGGTAGAAGAGTCTGTAATCTGAACATTGAAGATAAAAAAAGACTGATTTTGAAGAATTACTGAGTATTTCTGTTGATTTTGTTTATGTTATATTTTGTCGCTCAATGATATTTTTTTAAGAAATAATGCATGAATACTGTGCAAAACTGCTGAATCTTTCTTATTTTTGCATGCTTTAACTAATTATCTATGTTCATGAAGTTAAGGGTTGATTCTACTATGTTTCTAAATAATTGGATATATCTGTGCAAAATGAAATCTACGGTTATTTATTGATGCACGAAAGTAGGTAGTTTTCTTGTTTAAGGTCCACAAAGATAGATCGCAGACCTTCGCAAAGGTCTTGAAGGAAGTTTGACTGAGTTATAGTAACGAGACCTAGAAAGATACTGGTCTATGCGAAGGCAGATCTAAGATATAGGAGCCTAAGAACCACATATCACATGTCCCTGGATGCAGAAACCTAGTTCTAGCATCCTCTAATACTGCTTTGTGTGAGACTACAGCCTGCACTACGTAGGTTATTGCCAAAAGGGCCAATAGTTAGGGTTTTGTTGGTTGTTGCAAACAACTCTGAACCTGGGTCAGGCCCCCTTAAGCCAACAAATGTGTTTATCATGCAAAATCTTCCTTTGTAGCTAGATTACCTCAGTGTGAAGGAGATCTTGTAACGTAAATTAATATAGACCATTGAGTTGGAGCAACCTCTTCTATTGTGATGTAGTGAGGTCCAAGTATAAATAATCTACCATCCTTAAGGTCTTGTATTCAAATTCAATGGATAGAAGGGCCTTCTTCTCATAGACTAATTCGAATGGAGTAAACCCAGTGGTGGCATTCCAAGTTTTGTTGTAGGCCTAAGTGGCTTCTACAAGTCTGTTTCCCCAATATTTTCTACTACTACTAATAACCTTGGCTAGAATGATATCCAATGCTCTATTTGTTACCTCCACTTGCCCATTTTCCTAAGGGTGATAGGAATTGGATCTCTCATGCTTCATATGATGCTGCCTCATGAGATCTTCAATCACATTTGATATAAATTGTGATCCTTGATTAATGACTAATTCCCTTGGAAAAGAAATATTGTAGAAGAAGCTCCCCCTCAGAAATTAAAACACCATTTTCTCAGTTTCTGCCTTTATTTCCTTTGTTTCAACCCATTTGGTCAAGTAATTAGTGCACACAATGATATACTTCTTCTGTCATGATGGGGGATCAATAGGTCTAATGAAATCCAAGCCCTACTTATCAAATGGATCTACAATCACTTGAGGTTGTAAGGGAATTTAATCCTTAGATCTGGGCTTACCCATCCTTTAGCACTAATCACACCTTGTGGCGTACCTCCTTGCATCTTGATGTAAAGTAGGCTAGTAACAACCTAGTTGTAGAAATTTGAAGGCTATTCTCTTAGCAGAAAAGTGGCCCTCACAAGGTCCATCATGGCTTGCTGAGAGGATGTCAAAGAACTCATCTTTCCTCACACATCTCTTTAGGATCTGATCTGGCCCCAATCTAAAATGATTTCACCTGATCCAAGTGAATGGGGCACTTTTCCCGATAATCTTTCTTTTATCCTTGGAGGATAGATTAAGAGGGAACCTCTCAGCAACAAAGTAGTTGGCTATATCAGAAAATTAAGGAGAAATCACCAAGATGGAAAAGAGATGTTCATATGGAAGCTGATCATCTACCATTTCTTCCTTTTCTATAGGCAAGGTTAGTCTTGACAAGAAATCTGCAACCACATTCTCTTTCCCTGGTTTTTCAATAATAATCAAATTAAATTTCTGCAATAATAACAACCATATAATTATCCTGGCATTGACATTAGGTTTATTCATTAAATACTTAATGGCTACATGATCAGTGTGAACAAAAGTTTGATAACTAGTGATAAAATGCCTAAACTTATTCAAATAATGTACCACAACCAAGAGTTACTTTTCAGTGAGAATAGAATTTAACTAGGATTTAGAAAGGTTCTTACTGATGAAATAGATAACATATGGCAATTTTTCTTCCACTTGTCCTAAGATTGCCCCTAAAACTTTATCTGAGGCATCTATTTGTATGTGGAAAGGTAGTGTCGAGTTGGGACCTCTAAGGATGGGTGCAATGGTCAACTTGTCTTTCAGTACTTCAAAGGATTATTAACAATTGTTTGTCTAACAAAAGTTTAAATCTTTTGCCAATAGCCCAAACATGGGTGAATCTAGTTTACTAAAGTCTTCAATGAACCTTCTATAATACCCATCTAATCCTAGGAAACTCTTGACATCTCTATGTTTTTGAGGGATAGGGACCCTTTTGATGATGTAAATATTGTTTGGGTCAACTTGTCTCCCTTCCTTGGATATAGAATGCCAAGGACTATCCTTGCATTCATAAAAAAAAATGTTTCTCAAGGCGTAATGAAAGATTAATTTTGATGCATTTCTTTAAGACTTTGTACAGATTAGAAAGAGATTCCTAGAATTCATAGTTGTAAGCGGTAAAATCATCCATGTATGTCTCAACAGAGTCATGAACAAGTTCAACAAAGATACTTAGAACTACCCTCTGGAAAGGAGTAGGGGCATTGCACTGACCAAATGGAAGGAATCTATAGGAAAAGGTACCCCAAGGACATGTAAATGTGGTATTATCTTGGTCTTCAAAGCTGATAAGAATTTGGTTATATCCACTAAATCCATCTAGGAAGGAGAAGAATTTCTTTCTTGCAAGGCCATCTAGGACTTGGTTAATGAAGAGAAAAGGAAAATTGTCCTTCTTTGTAGCCTTGTTAAGTTCTCCTAATCAACACAGATCCTCCACTTCCCATTTTTCTTGGGGACTAAAACAATAGGGGATGCCCACTCACTATCTGAAATGGGATATATGAACCCTGCATCTAGTAGTTTTTAAAATTCTTCTTTAAAAATGTCCTTAAGAGTTGGGTTCACCCTTCTCTGGGAATGGCGCCTAGGATTGCATTGCTCTTTGATGTAAATATGATGACTACAGATTTAGGGTTGCACACCTTTCATTTCCTTATAATTCCAAGAAAAAGCATCCAAGTGTTGCCTCAACACACTGAATAATTTTTCTTCCTGCTTAGCAGAGAGAGGGGTTGATCTTTAGAGTTCTGAATGAGCCAATCTCCACAAATTTGGCATGTTCTAGGCTAGAGTCAACATAGAACAATTTAGTCCAAAGGTTATACTTAGATTCTCTCATTAGTTCATCAACTAGTATGGTCATGGGGGGTTAATTCTGTAGGATATGGTCAATAATATCATCCTCATCAAGTTTCCCTCGCCCTATAACAATTTCCAATGTGCAGACTCGGTAGGAGGTTGTCTGATAAAAATCCTCCTCTTCTTCATCCTCTGGCAAAAAGCATAGATCGTTCTCAATAGAGGGTTGAGTAGAAGGGTACAACACAAGTTGTTTTGATAAATGTACATTCTTAATAGTAATGTTCCCAGTCCTACAAATAATGTAGGCATAAAAAATGGCCAACCAAGGTCTTCCTAGGATGAGAGGATAACCATTAAAATTGGTTTTGGTCTGGAAGACCAAGAAATAATTGGGGTACTCCTAGGAGTTAATGGAGACCATGACATTCTTGATAATTCCCTCAGGAGCTACTTGGATCTATCTACAAGCTACAACTCTGTAGTGGTCTTCCTCAAAGCCCCTTGGAGATTAAGCTTCAACATGTTTTCCTTGGTCATCACATTGATTACAACCCCAATACTAATCAAGGTATTAGGGACCATAATTCCATCAATGTGCACATCCACTACTAGTCTACCAGGGTCCAAGTATTTGGGAGAGATCACCCTCCTAAGCATGATATTAGATAGTTGTCTAACAACATTGATGGTGGAGGTATCTCTTCTTCTGCTCCTAGGCCTTTTGAAACATTTATGTTTAATAAGCTTGCAGTAAATGGGAACATATTTAATGCCCTCTTGAAGGGGTATCTTACACATTAGTTCTTTCATTCTCTTAGAATTTCGACCTCTTCTAGGGTGTCTTGGTTAAGGTGGACCAAAATTTTCGGATAAAGGAGGTGCATTGGCTTGAAGGGAAGTCTCTTCCTTCTCCTCTTCCATCTCTCCAAGTGGAGAAGGTGGGTGATTATCTGGGAGCACCTTCCTAGACCAAAGGTTGATCTCTTGGATTTCCATAGCATAAGCAAGATAGAATGTCTCCCCACTGTAAACCTATTGTCTCTGATTATTGTTTGGGTTTGGAATGTGTTAAGTAGGAATTTGAGGTTGCTTAAGTGGATTTTGGTGAGGAGGCTATGGTTGAGGTTGGGGTGGAGGTAGTAAAGTAGTAGGTTGGGTTGTTTGAGGACTCCACCCTTGTGAGGGGTTGCCCCAATGGAAAGGTTGGGGTGGATGTGGATAAAAATGAGGGTTGATAGGCTAAGAAGGATATTTAGGAGCATAAGGTGAAGGAGGAGGTGTGGACCATGATGGATGAGTGGAAGGGTACCAAGGATGGAAAAGTGCATTCTGATTTGGATTGTGGTGAGGATAGTGTGCACCTTTCATGTCTTGTTGATATGGTTGAGGCCCTGGGTGTATCCTTTAGTTAATGAATCACAACTTCTCTAACCCACCTTCTATATCTCCCTGGTATACAACCTTTAGGCCTGATAGAGAGGGAAATTTAGTTGTTGCATGATTCTTTCACAGACTAAGAAGATTTCTATGACATTTAGTGGGCATTAATTGCAAGAATGTCTTTAGTATATCTAGGGCAAAAGATAGCTAGTGCCCTTTCTACTATGTGTTGCCTCCTCTTGATTTTCATAGTATCCATTTTCAAGGCAATGGTATGCAACATTTCACTCTTAAAATCTTCCAACATATTTCCTATCTCATGCTTGATGGCTTTTGTGGAGGGAGAGGAACTGACCAAGCTTTGGCTAGACCTACCCTTTTTCCTAGTAGCCCTAGAGTGATTCTTGAATACAATTTTGACATCATCATAAGGAAATTGATATATATCTCCTCCTAACAGCATGTTGAAGGTTTCCATTACATCCTCTATGATCCATAGAAGAAGAAATATCCTCAACGACTCATGATAAAGGGTACAGTTGGCCCTCCTATAATTGAGTTGGAATCTTTCCTCATGGTCCTCTAAATATTCATCAGGTCCAAGGGTCATCCTAAAGGTTTCCTCTATTTCTTTGAACTACAGTAATCCTAGTATTTTTCAATGAAGGTTTGTTGCATTTGAGCCCAGGCAGTGATGCTGCTTCTAGGTAGGTTCATAAACCAGTGCAAGGTTGCATATTTTAGGGTAGAAGGAAACAACTTCAACTTCTTCTCATTAGAGGCATAGTCATAGGTCCTGCAGACAATGAAAAAATCAAACATGAAGGTGTCAGGATCCTCAGAGGCCAAGCCATGGAAATGTGGAAGGGCAGTAGGGCTTATATTCTTCATTTCGACATCTCCATTGCTTTCTCTGATAGGGAAAAGCTCATTGTTCCTATTTTCATCCATGGTTTGGGTAGGTGAGACATGTTATTATTCTCCTATATCTTCTTCAAAAATTTCAGGTTGATCACCTAGAGGGTTCTTTTAGATCCCAATTAGTGAGAGAAGGAAGTTCACAATCATCAAATAAGAATGAAGGTTGTCTGCTTGAGGGGGTGGGGGTTTTTGGTAATAATTTCCCTTGGTTATCCCTACTCCTATGAGGCATGAAAGAACAAGTTTCTTTTTGAATTTTTCTCTTTTTTTTAAAGAAATAAGAATGATGAGAAATAGAAAAATAAAAGAAAATTTTAAGTAGAAACTACACCTACTTAGATACCTTCTCAAAAACGACACCAAAAACTGTTGAGCCCTAGTACTACACTAAGGATGTTGCAACTCTCAAGGGATTCTCAACTTAAATTATCAGCCTGATGTTTGTACAAAATTTGAGGTGACAATGATATATGCACACAAGGTTAGGTTATACTCATGTCACCCTCGTTCATGAAATTAGACCAAGGTGTTCAAAGACAACTCCTACAACTACGTACAATAAAAAATTGTTATGAAAGCATAAATGAACATGATTCTAACTACAAAGGTGAAAATTCCATTCATTATATGTAAATTATAATTGAAATTGCATGAAAGGAAAATGTTAATCTATTTGCAGAAGTAAATCATGTTACTCTACTTGCACACTTAATCAAATCAACAACCTACTTGCATGCATCATTTGTCTACTCACACTTGCTTGAAATTGAGGAATCTAATCCTTAACATACCTATGAGGAAAAATAATAATTCTAACTCTGTTTTTCTATATGATGGTTGTAGTGAAGAAATGATGAGGTTGGAGTGGTATTAGAGTCTCCCCTAATCATCAAATCATAGTTTAGGGCCATTATTCAACTTAACTATGCCAAAGTCAAAGTATGGAGTAAAACTGGTTGAAGAAAACAATGCTACAAGTCTGCTATAGGAGGTGCTATAAGAGGTCCTATATTGCTACAAGAGGCCCTGTTTTGCTATAGGAGGTCTTGCTTTGCTACGAGAGGAGGCTTCGAGAGATTTTTGAGGATAGAAATGGTGTCTTAAAGGTAGAGGAAGGTGGATGAAGGTAGAATGTAACAACCATGGTTAAAATTCCATGTAAATAAAGTTAATAAAGGAAAAATAATAACCATGGTCACGAGACACGTATTCCAAGCTGAATGTTGGGAAAAACATCCTATTGTGGGTTATCATTTGGTTTATTATGCTAAGGAATTTGGGAAAGCAAATGGAAAAGGTTTTGGAAAGGCAAAGTGGCATCAATTGGCATTTTATTTATGAAAATAATGGAAATTACGAGAAAACGAGGGTGAAAGGTCACAGGTTGCATGTGAGGAAAATGAAGGAAAATAATGGAAAATGAAGAAAATAGAAGCCTCACTAATATAAATTCTTATGAGGATTAGTTGGTACCTTTTTTCAATTTAGTTTTGGATCTCTCTCTCTATTCTCTCTCTCTCACACTCTTGGCCACGAGCTTTCTTGGAGCACTTTAGCATTGGATCTTGGAAAGCAATGGAAGGGCAATGAAGGCAAAGGGAAGAAAAGATCAAGTAAGGAAGAGAATGATCAAGCAGCTATAATGGGATTACTTGCAAGTGTCAATTTTCATGTGTGATTTCCTTGCTATGTTTTGCATGCATGGTACATGCATGTGTGTATTTGGTTCTCTTCCTATCATTGACATGGGTTTTTCTAGGTGTGATAATGTTCTTCAACCTTGACTTACCTTTTCCAGATAGCCATGGTGTGATGAGTTCTATTGTATTTGTTTGAGATAGATTTCTGGATGGTTTCGAAACTATGTGAGGTGGTCTCTGAAAGAAAAAACACATGGCTTAAGAATCCCTAGACTGGAGAAGGTGGGATTGATGTAAAGCCAAATTTTGTGTGCCTCGGTGGGATTAGGAATACTTGACTGATTAATGGCAGGATATACTATAAATCCTAGAGGTGTGTGCTCTCTATTAGGCATAGGAATCCTCAAACAGTCAATGAAAATATCTATGGTAAAGTGTGGATGGTGGAGTCTTGATTAGGCTTAAGAATCCTCGATTGATGAATGCTGGGATATACGATAAAGCCTAGAGACTAGAAGGCAGGAAAATTCCTCATAGTGTAGGTGGAGAAATCCAGCGACATCCATATTTTCTCAAGGCCTAGTGATTCGGTGGGGATTTCGGTAAAGCATAAGGAAACTTGGTTTGGTTTGGTTTTACATTCATGCTTGGAATATGGCATGGGGGTGATTGGAAAAAAAAAATATTTGGTCTAGCCAATCTATGGTCAGGTGGTTTGTAAAAGTCCCATACCTAGTGGATTTTCTATTCATTAATAAGAGATTCTTCTCCTTTGTATTCAATGTGTAAATGTACTGCCTTATATGTGAGTTTTATCGCTATTATATCCTTGTTATTATGTTGATTATATGCTAGTTATGAGTATGTTTATGACATACTTGATGTATGTCTCTCATCATGTTTTGATTAGAAATTGAATGTACATTGAATATATGTCCTAATAGATGATAATGCAACTATTATGATAAGGCATGAATGCTTCCTTATGAATCTCAAATAAGTATGAGACTCCTATGCTCAGATTTGTTGTTATGACCTGTATATTACATAATTGTGACATGTTTGATGAAAATAATGTCATGGTTAGTAGGGGTCAGATCAAATACTTACACCAGTGATTGCATTAATAGTTTCGTTCCCATGTTATTATTCATTTTTGAAAGTTTCATTGAGTTATGGGTAGTGGCCTGAGACCTAGCCCTAAAAAAGTGGCTCAGAATTCGGGGTCATTGGCACAAAACTACCTGAAAAGTCCATAGTCACTAGCATGCCTTGTTGTGGGAGTGACTGGGAGGTCCCAGTCACATGCATGGCTTGTCATGGGAGTAGCTAAGGGTCCAGGTTAGTAAAATGACAAGTTACCTTAGGGGTTGGTTATTTGGAAGGGTTGGTTGGCTCCTGAAGATTTTGTAGCATGTGTGGAATGTCAGTTTGGTTTGGTTTTGTTGGTTCCACTTCCTTAACTATACATGGGGAGTCAAATCAGATCATAGTAGCCTCTCATCACATGTTTACCCTAGTGTATCAGGTAGCTTGGGTAAATGTGGGAGGAGGGTGCTACAAAGTGGTAACAGAGCATGGTTCACCCCTTAGACTGAATGTGCAGTGCGTTGGTCATGCATTCATGTTGGTTTTATATGTGTCCTTTATGCTTGTGGTATAGTTTCTTGTTGTGTATGCATGGCGGTTGTCATGGTTGCAATTGTGTTGCTATGAGAAAATTGATGGTGTTGTTGTTGGATGTGGTTGTCATGAGTATATGTTGGTTATGCATGCTAATGTTTATATGTTGTTATGCATACATTGACATGGTGGTGGATGTCATGCATGAGGTCATGGTATGTTGTCGGTATGGTGATGCATTGATAACTGGATAGTGGTTGAAATTATGCTTATATACTATTATGATTATGATTATACATGTATCATGCTAATATGGTTGATCTTGCAGATGAGATATCCCTCCTTGAATTATACTGAGAAATGTTGGTTATGTTTATATTTTGGTTTAGCTGACATGGTATACTTGTAGTAAAGATTTCAAAGATGACTAGCAAGATGGTAGAATACAATTCACGAGATTCTCCCTATGGATGAGATGAGCAACGTGATGGTGTGAATTCTTCTGACTTAGCAAACACATTAAGAAGTTTGAAGGTAGAAATAAGAAGCTAAAAAGTAGACAACAACAAAATCATTCAGGCACATGAGAAACAAGAATAAGTTAATGCAATAATTTTTCAGAATTTGTCAAAATTACAAAGACGAGGACCTCTTCGTACCAACCATGGGTAGGAGGATAGGACTAATGGGGCATATGGAAATTGATCTCATGGTGGGCATAGGTCGGATAGAGATGACATGATCAGAGATGGTATGCTCTTGGATACTTCGGATCCGAAAGGTGATAGACACACATTCTATTCTAGTTCTGGTTTTTATAGGCACTATGATTGTCATCATTATCATCCATATAGGAGGAGTGATAGGGGATATTTTCCAAATGAGTAAGAAAAGCCACCTACCTTTGATGGGGACTTGAAGAAGCTAGAGGATGCAAAGGAATGGCTACTTGGGATGAATAAATTCTTTGAGTTGCATGAGTACACAGAGAACATGAAGGCCATAATAGCTATCTTCAGCCTAAAAGGGAAATCAAAGATCTAGTGGGAAGATCTGAAACGAGTCAGAGACATCAGGATGGAAGAGTTGAGTTGGCATGAATTCAAGAAATTTTGCACGAAGAAATATTTTTCAAAAATGTAATACGCCAACAAATCCAAGGAATTCTACAGGCTAAAGACATGATCAATGATATATGAGGAGTATATGACCAAGTTCCTAGAGTTGTTGATGAAAATGATAAATTTCATAGATTTGTTAGTGGATTTCCATTAACATTTAGAGATTAGATTGAGTATGATGAGCCTCGGTCACTTGAGGAGGTCATTGGGAAATTGAAATACTATTATGAGTAGAAAAGCGTAAGACAAAATCGCAACAAGGTTGGAAAGGGAAAGATAAAGATAAAGGCAAATGGCAACCGAAAAAAACAAGACATCAAAATGCATAAGAGAAAGAAGAGGTTGCACCTTACAATAAGTTCAATGTAGCTAGATAGGGACATGGGTCACAGTCTGGAGGCAACAGAATAAAGGTGATGGTATAGGATGTTTGCAGTGTTAGACATGTGGTAAAGAGAATCTTAAGAGGGATTGTCCAGAAAATTAGGGTGGTAAGACTTAGCTCTATAGTGCACATGACGCGTAGAAAGTTGGGGATGTTGGGTAGAGCATTCCACAGATCTATGAAACATTGGATAATAGACAAGAAAATCACCAAGTATCTATCATTGAGATGGATAGTAAGCTTTGTGATCAAGTTGTTTATATTTTGATTGAACCTTTATCTGATTATAGTTATGTTAACCCTGACTTGGTGGATAAGTGTGGTTTGAATAAAGAAGTGCATGCATCATATTGGTTAGTGCAGTTGGATACAAGTACAAAGAAGAGAGTTCATCATTGGGTAAGAGCTTGCACATTCGAGTTGAATGATATGCCTACAACACATTTGAATGTATTTCCATTGGGATCCTATATGATCTAGGTGGATATTGGTGGCCACACACCTATTCCACTTGGACCCCCACTGTTGTTTCTTTTCAGTTTCCTTAATTTTAGCACAATGTATTATTTTTGGTATTTTTTCGGATCCTAAACTTCGAGAGCCATTTTGAGGGACTAAAAGGCATTTTTAGGGAAAACATAGCGACTAGAAAAGTCCCTAACTAGTTGACAAGTTTCTTTTAAACCTCCTCTTGAATATCTTCAAAACGAGGTATTATGATAGCCAAACAAAGATCATATACCAAAGTGATGACCTTGGGAAGTTGATGTACCAATTTACCCAAACGAGGCCCACAATTTTGGTGCTTCATATCCTAGGGTTAGGTTTTTGGATGTTTAGGGTTTTCCATTGTTTCTCAATAATAAATAGACCTTTGAGCCTCATTATAACACATTTCAGAGGCATGTAGCCGCCACATCTCTTCTCAGAGATAAGCTACCATTGCTCGAGCTATTTTATTTCCATTTTTGTATGTAAGCATATTTTAGTTCTTTGATATTAATAAAATGAAGTCTTATTTCTGCTGCATCTATGTGTTTATGTGTATATCTGTATTTTGTTGCATTCCTTCATAAGTCTGGATCAATGGTATCAAAGCGATCTTCTCTTTCTCTATTTTTCTTTGCATGTCCCCAATGAGGTTAGGGTATAAGGAGTTAGGGCTCGAACTAGTTGAACCTTTGCAAGACCAACCTCGCAAACCTTGATAGCCTCCCATGGCAGAAGAAAAGAAATATGAGGGGGTAGGAGATCCTTTAAAATATTGCTTGAGAAAGCCCTCAAGAGAAAAAGGAATGTGATGATGGATAACTTTGCTCAGATCCTTCAACGGCTACCCACAGGTGACACATATTCATCCATCAACCACTCTAGAGGCACCACTCCTTTTAAGGTACAATTTAACTTTGACAATCCCATATTTGAAGGACATATAGATGCATACACTGTATATATATGGTTAAATTTATTGGAAGGATATCTTTTAGTTCATGAATTTCCCAATTGGGAAAAGATTACTTTTGCACTCCTCAAATCTGCCCCACATGTCAAGGAATGGTGGAAAACCTACTGTGAACAAAAGGACTACAGAGAATCCTCACTATTTTTAGCTAAACCCACCTAAAATTATTTTTGAGATTCCATCAAGGAACAATATTACCCTGTCAAGAACTATGAATATGAATACATAAAGTGGACCATGCTACGATAGGGAAGGGACCAAGATGTGCCAAAGTTCACAAATGTTTTCCATACCCTTCACATGAATATGTGTATCAAGGATTCTGAGCAACATTTGGTATTCAAGCACCGCGATTGTCTACATAAGTACATCCAAGATGAGATGGAGTTCCTGGACATATCCTCGCTTGACATCGACTATCGATACACTGTCAATATCGAGCAGAAAATTAAACAGAAGAAGTGAGACTTTGGATTTGTGAATTTGAAGCAGTGGAAATTCTTTCCCAAACCACATAACAAAGTACAAATCCAAGGTGAGGTGACCTAGGAAAACTAGCCAAAGCCACAAGCAAATAACAACAACATGAAGATAAATAAGGACACACAGAAATGGTGTGAGTTCCATAAGAGCTCCACTCATAACACAACTAAGTGCGGAGCCAAGTAGTCACTGGTGATTGAGCTAAAGGCTTCTAAATCAGATGCATGTTCCAAATTTGAGTGAAAAAATGGTAAGGGGAATGAAAAGGGAAGCATATTATCTATGCAAAGCCTAATACCATAGTTGCAATCACCAAGATCCATAAGGATCAGCCCAAAGATCCAAAGGAGGAGGAGTACATCTTCCACTCATAGATGTGGGTGAAGGGTTCTTCGCTATAGTTCATTGTCGACAGCAAGAGCCAAAATAACCTCATTTCAGTAGAGGTCCTCAAGCGGATGGGCATACTAACCACACCACACCCACAATCGTACACCATTGGGTGGCTTCGCCAAGTGTGAGATCTCTACGTAAGCCAATGGTGCCACCATCCCTACAACATCAAGCCCTTCACAGATGAGGTATTATGTGATGTTTCTCCTCTTGAAGTTTGTGATGTTTTATTAGGCCAACCGTACCTATGGAAGAGGAATGTTGTGTATGAGTCTAGGCCTCACACTGTTATTATTAATTTGGGAAATAAGTTGTACAGGATACCAGAGGTAGCACTGCCTACCGTCGTTTCTTTGATCATTATGAAGAAATGTAGTACGATCATTTCCCAGATCATGAATTTTTTTTTCCTTATGATTCACCCTCAGGCAAAGAAAAATATTGGGCCGCAACCTCTAGACAGGGCTCCTCCACACGACAATAACAGATGGACAAGGTTGTAGAGGAGTACATGGACATATTCACCTCACCCATAGGTGTACCTCTACACTGTCAAGTCAAGAACTTCATTGATCTGACCTTGGGTGCACCACTACCCAATGGAATGATCTATCGACACTATTTTTTGGAGAATGATGAAATCAAGAGGCAGATTCAGGAGCTATTGCAAAAAGGGCACATCAGACCAAGTTCATCACCCTGTGGAAGCTCGATCATGTTGGTACATAATAAGGATGAGACCTAGAGACTTTGTATTGACTATCAGACACTAAACAAGATGATTGTCTAGAATAGGTATCCAATCCCACAGATTGATGACCTTCTAGACCTGCTCAAGGGGGAAAAATATTTAAGCAAGATTGACTTAAAGTCTATTTATCACCAGGTACTGCTCAAACCCTCTGATGTATGGAAGACAGCCTTCAGATCAAAGGAGGGCCTTTTCGAATGGATGGTCATGCATTTTGGGTTGACAAATGCCCCTGCAACCTTTATGAGGCTGATGGACAACATCTTGTGACGCTTCAGCAACTCATTCATGGTGGTGTATTTGGATGACATTCTGATCTTCAACCAGAGTTGGGAAGAAACCTCCACCATATTTGATAGGTCCTCCAAACCCTGTGACAACACAAGTTGTGTTCCAATTTGGATAAATGAACTTTTGGTATGACCCATGTTCAATATCAGGGGTACATCATTGATAAGCGGGGTGTGCATGTGGACCCAACCAAGATACAAGTCATTTGGGATTGGATAGACCCAACCAAGATACAAGTCATTTGGGATTGGATAGACCCAACCACTCTAACAGAGCTTCATAAATTTCTGGGTCTTGCCAACTTCTACTGCAGGTTCATGTTGGGGTTCTCTCATGTCACTTGGACTTTGAGTCAAGTCACCAAGGGAGGAGCGAAAACAAAGCTTTTTTGGTCCAAATCCCAACAAAAGGAATTTGCTAAGTTGAAGCATTTCCTTTGCTCTACACGAATTCTCACATGACCAGACCTAAAACAACCATTTGAGATTGAGACAGATGCCTCCGACTATGCTATTAGTGGAGTTCTTACTCAACAGGGGCATCCTGTGGAATATCATAGTGAGACACTTTCAGACACAGTTCGAAAATATCCCACCTAAGACAAAGATATGTATTCCATTGTGCAAGCCTACCAACAATGGAAACATTACATTATGTGGAAGGAAACATTCATCCAGACAGAACACCAACCCCTGTAGTTCATATAGACACAAGGGAAGTTGTAGAATGATTGCATCAGAAATGGTCCACATACCTGCAACAATTCCATTTGAACACTAAGTACAAGAATGGAAGCACCAACAATGTTGCATACCACCTCAGCCAACCACCTGTCATGGCACTGACCATTATGCTTGACTCTTATGGGTACAAGACTGCGGGGTGGTCGCATCTTTACAAGAGCGATCTAGAATTCGACAACACATACTAGACACTCTTGGAAGGCAAGCAAGTTCCAAGTTTTCACCTCCAAGATGCGCTATTATGCCACTTATGACACCTCTATATTCCTTCAAATGAGCATGCCAAGATGACTTGGGAGGCACAATACATGCAGGTTACTGGACATTTCGAGGTAGAAAAATAGTGGCAGTGCCGCAAAATTACTTTTATTGGCCGAACCTTCCACAAAATGTTGGGATTACTTTAGATCATGCACTACCTGCGCCATTGTCAAACTGACCATCAAGAATAAAAGCCTATTTAATACTTTGCCTACTCCTAGTCGACCTTAGGAATCCATCTCCATGGATGACATGTCGAGCCTTCCTTCTACCAAGCATGACAATGACTACATTTTTGTGGTCATCGACAAATTCTCTAAGATGGCCATTCTGACGGTCTGCAAGAAGAGTATCATAGTAGAAGCCACTGCTAAGCTCTTTTTTGAACATGTGTGGACACATTTTTGGATCCCACAATCCATTATCTCAGATTGGGACAACAGGTTCCTAAGTACATTTTGGTCAAGTCTCTGGTCGATGTTGGATACCAAGCTCACTAGGTCCACGAATTTCCACCCCCAAACTGATGGCCAAATAGAGGTCGTCAAGAGGATGATTGTACACATTCTGCATATGAACAACTTGAATCATCCACACATATGGGATGAAAGCCTCCCCTATGTCTAGCACAGCTACAACAAATCTCTCCATAGCACAACTCGCCACAGCCCCTTTCAGGCAGGGCTAGGATTCCAGCCACTATTTCCCATTGATGCGATCATACCATTTGCAACTACTAAGGAAGAATTGACTCATGTCTAATCTGAAGCTGACAAGGCTAACAATTTCATTTAGCACATTCAGCATATCCACTAGTAGGTCCATGACATATTGGATAAAGTCAATGCTAAGTACAAGTAGCGTCATGATCAACATCGGGTGCCACAAGAGTTCCAAGTTGGTGACAAAGATTGGTTACATTTGCAGAAGGAGCGCCTAGCTCGACCCCACTGCAAGCTTCGCCCACTCCGATATGGGCCTTACACCATCACTAAGGCTATAAGGGACAATTAATTCAAGCTCAACATTCCACCATTTGTTGGTTTACACCCAGTGTTCAATGTGGACTACCTTCAACCATACTTTCCACCATTACTGGACACATTAGACATTGCAAAACAACTCACACCAACAGAGTTAAACCTAGACTACATGTAACATGCCACTGCTGATCAGATCATGGACACATAGATCAAGAACACTCACCAGTAGAAGATCCAACTGTATCAAGTTGTTAAAGCTAGCCAACTCTTACACCAAGGCAAGTGGCTCACCCGGGACCAAGTTGAGTAGGAGTTTCCCCATCTCATGGAGGCACTCAACGCAACTGGTACCTTTACTTCCTAAGGGGGGAGGACTCATCTAGGTGCATATTGGTGGCCACCTTCCTATTCCACTTGGACCCCCAACATTATTTCTTTTTAGTTTCATTAATTGTAGCCCAATGTACTATTTTTGGTATTTTTTAGGGTCCTAAAATTTCATAGCTATTTTGAGGGACTAAAAGTAGTTTTTAAGGGAAATGGAGAGACTAGAAAAGTCCCAAATCAATTTATTAGTTTGTTTTCGGCCCCCTCTTTGAGATATTCGAAACAATGTATTATGATAGCTAAGCGAAGATCGTATGCCAAAGTTATGACCCCGAGAAGTTGATGTACCAATTTACCCAAATGGGGCCCACAATCTTGGTGCTTCATCTCCTAGGTTAGGTTTTTTGATGTTAGGGTTTTCCATTGTTTCTCAATAATAAATAGGCTTTAAGTCTCATTGTAAGAGAATTTAGAGGGATGTAGCCACCACATATCTTCTTAGAGATATGCTACCATCACTTGAGGTATTTTATTTCCATTTCTATATGTAAGCATATTTAAGTTATTTGATATTAATGAAATGATGTTTTATTTCTACTGCATCTCTATGTTTATGTGTATATCTGTATTTTGTTGTGTTCTCGCATAAGTCTAGATCACTATAGTATGATTTTGGGTATGGATTGGTTATATATTCATAGGACTACGGTGGATTGTTATGAAAAATCTATTGAATGTTTGAATGACAATGGAGAACAAAGGATATTGTAGGGTAAGAAGAAAGCAACATTAGTTAGAATGGTTACAACTATGCAGGAAAAGTGTAGTTGTAGAAAAGGGTGTGTGTTATTTGCAGCACATATTTCTAGTGATAAAGGTAAGGAGGATGAGGAAGCAGAGGTATTGAGCAAGTAATAACTTACAATAGTTTCATTATGTGTTTGCAACATATATTTCAGAATTGCGGCCTCATAAAGAAGTGGACTTTTCAATTGAGTTGGTACCTAGGGAAACACCGACATCAAAGGTACCATATAGGATGAGCACTCTAGAGTTAGTAAAGTTGAAGTTGCAGTTGAAGGAAATGCTTGACAAGGGATACATTAGGCCAAGCGTATCACCGTGGGGTGCACCAGTGTTGTTTATAAAGAAGAAGGATGGTACTCTCAGGTTATGCATTGATTGCATGCGATTGAACAAGGTAACAATCAAGAACATGTATGCATTGCCGATGATTGATGACTTGTTTGATCACTTGAAGGGAGCAACAATGTTCTCAAAGATTAGTCTGTGATCAGGATACCATTAGGTACACATCAAAGAGGAGGACATTTACAAGACAACTTTCTGGATCAGGTACGGGCATTATGAGTTTGTTGTAGTTCCATTTGGTTTGACTAATTCTCTAACTACTTTAATGTGCTTGCTGAATAGTGTGTTGCATCCTTATTTGGAAAAAATTGTTATTTTATTCATTGATGACATTTTGATATATTCTAAGAATGAGGAAGAGCATGCGAAACACTTATCAACAATATTGAGATTGCTAAGAGAGCATCAGTTGTATGCCAAGCTTAGCAAATGCAATTTATTTCAGACATAGGGACATTACTTGGGGCATGTTGTTTCCAAGGAAAGAAGAGGAGTAGATCTAGAAAGGATAAGGGCTATAATGGAGTGGGAAGCTCCTAGAAATGAGGATGAGGTAAGATCATTCATAGGACTTCTTTCAGATTGCATATCCTATTACATCATTACAAAGGAAAGATAAGAAATTTGAATGGAAAAAGGAATGTGTAGTGAGTTTTGAACAATTGAAGTAGTCGTTGATAAATTATATAGTGTTAAAGATTGAAAATACAAACAAAGAGTTTGTGGTGTGTACAAATGCTTGCAAGATAGGACTTGGTGGAGTCCTTATGCATGAAGGATAGGTAGTATGCCACGAGTCATGAAAACTGAATGAGAATGAGAAGAATTATTCGATACATGATCTTGAGTTGGAAGAGATCATCCATGCATTGAAGATGTGGAGGCACTCTCTTCTTGGCAAGAGGTTTGTATTAATGAGCGATCACAGTGGATTGATATACTTGTTTGACCAACCGAATTTAAATGTTAGGAAAGATATATGGTTGGCCATGATTAGCGAGTTTTACTTTGAGATCAGGTACATCAAGGGTAAAGAGAAAAAGGTTGCAGACACTCTTAGTAGGAGGATACAAGTGAATCATATAGAAACTATGAGTTCTTATGGGACATACTTACAAGATTGGATCTTACAGGAAGGACAACAGGATGGAAGGTACATGGAGCTTATGCACAAGTTACAACAGGGTACATGTGACCAGGAGGTGGACTATTGTCTCACAATAGATGGTTTGATTAGATTTAGGGACATGATATATGTGATGAATGATAATGATATCAAGAATACTATCTTGTGAGAGTTTCATGCAAAACCATATTCAAGCCACCCATGACACCATAAGACATTAACAACAGTGAATAATTTTTATCATTGGTCAAATCTAAAGAAGGATGTGACAGAGTTTGTTGCTAGATGTTTAGATTGTCAATAGGTGAAACTAGAATGTAAGCATCCAGGTGGACTACTACAATTGATTCCAATTCCAGAGTGGAAATGGGAGGTCATTTCCATGGATTTAATTATAGGGTTGATGAGGACATCTAGACAACATGACTCTATCATGGTTATGGTGGACGGGTTGAAAAAGGTAGTGCACTTCATTCCAGTGAAGTCTACATATTCAACTAGTAATGTGGCACAATTATTCATCAGATATGTGGTAATATTAAATGGTGTTCTGTGGAAGATTGTATTAGATAGGGGTGCTAAGTTCATTTCCAATTTTTGGAAGGAGATGTTTGCAGGTTTAGGGACAAAGTTGGCCTTCAACACAACTTATCATCCACAGACACATGAACAAATAGATAGAGTTAACAAGCTATTGGAGGACATGTTGAGGATGTATGTGATGCATCAATAGATAAGATGGGAGGAGTACCTTTTGTTCGTTGAGTTTTATTATAATAATGGTTATCAAGAGTCACTAAGGATGAGTCCATTCGAGGCACTGTATGGTCAAATTTATAATACTCCCACCAGTTGATGTGATCTAGTTAACAGGGTGCATAAAATTTATGCAGATCATAATAATATGTTTAAGGAGTTTCAGGTTAGGGAAAAAGTGTACTTCCAAATCAAGCCCAAGAAGAGCTCCTTGAGGATTGGATCATGTGCCAAGATGGAACCTCAATTTTGTGGACCTTTCAAGATTCTTGAAAGGATTAAACTAGTAGCCCATCAACTTTCACTACCTCCGATAGTGAAAGTGCACGATGTTTTCCACATTTCATTGATTAATAAGTATGTTAAAGATGCAGATCAAGTGATTGAATGGTTTGTATTGCAGGTGGATCCATGTTATCCCAAAAAATTGATCATCTAGCCATAATTTACTAGATGGATTAAAGTGCACCATGTAGGGCCAATTTCACCATAGTAAAATTGCTTTCACTGTGAGAAATTACTTAATAAACCACATTTGTAAAGTCATTTATAATTAAACGCATGAAGAATAATTAAATAAATCAATATTTATTTAATTATCTTTTACGAATAATTAAATAAATCATTATTTTTTGATTATTCCTTAACCATATTTCTTGAGATGATAAATAAATCATTTATTTATTATTTCCAAATAAAAGTTTAAATACTTTTTCCCTCCAAACCAAATATAATAAAATATTCCAAATGGTTAATTCTAGAATGGGGTTAATAATATTTTATTATTGCTCATTATTTGAGGATAACCTAATATTTTATTATAAATAGAAGGGTTTTCCATTCATTCTTCACTTTTGATTATTTTCGTTGTTGCACTCACTGTTGTAACTCTGATTATTATCACTATTGCACACCATTTTTCTTTTCCATTTGAGTTCTCATTGAGCTCAAACATTTTGGTTGCTGGGTTTTACACATTATAGAGGAGAGAGACTCTACAAAAGCTGAAGACATTGAGGATAGCTAAGAAACCATCCCATATAGGGGAACTGGTAACATTATTTGTTCCCTTCACAGGTGTTGTTTAATAAAATATATTATTTATATCTTTGGTTTCCATTGGATTATTGGAGTTATTTGTGCTTATTTTACTCTTCCATTTTGCTCTCTAACTATGTCTATGGCATAGATCAGGGCTTTGGTAGGTTTTGTTTCTATCATTTGTTGCAAATCTACACTGTTTAACAACCATTTTTATTGTTAGGGTTGTTTGTCACCCACAACCTAAAGTAGTTCCTTTTCGTACACATTCAAGAAGAATTCTACATAACAAATTGGTGACTCCACTGAGGATTTTCTGTTTGTTTTCCAACGGATGGCGACTCCACTGTGTTTTTAATTCTAATTCAGAAACCTGGGTGACCTTCATTTTTAAACTTAGGGTTTTTCTTTTTTTAGTCCCTTAATGTTGTTTACTAGAATTCTAACCCTAGATAAGTCAAATTTCTAATTTCTATAAGTTTTCTAGTCATTTCCGCATGTCCCAAGAACCAACTGCGACAGAGACGTCAATTTTTTCCAAGACTTGCCACCCAAGAACTGAGGCACAAAAATCACACTTTTATGCCCCAAAAGTGCGATCTGGAGGTCCAGAATGCATTTTCTAGCCCAAAAAGTGCGATATCCCCCTAAACAGGTTAGTACCTGTGATTTTAGGGTTTATCAAATTTTTTTTGATCAATTTTTGGGTTTTGTCGAGAGCTATCTGCTAGGTTGGTTAACCACTGTCTTAGCCTGCTTAGGCCTTGATCTACTCTATTTTGCTCCTCGAATTGGAATTCAGCCCCTTAGGGCTTCTAGTACACTTCCACCTTTATAGGAGGAGTTTAGCTGAGTAAGAAGTTTGAGTTTTTGTAGAGATTTCAACCATATTTTCTAGATCTGTACCTTCCTATTTTAGATCTTCATAGATAGGTTGTTTCCATCCAAAGTTTCATCTTAAACCTTGTTTGATCATTTGCCTTAGGGTCCCATTGCTTTCCCTAGGTTTCACACCTATGTCCCTATCTTTTTGCAGTGCATTTTCCTCCCTAGATTTTTGTTGTTACTACACAACTTTCTAGCAACATAGTGTCATTTGATCCTAGTCACACCAACGCTTAGCTCTCTTGGCCGTTTTTGTGTGTTTTCAATTGATTTCACCACCAACCAACATAGTGTTTGCAAAACCGGTTTGGGTGGGGTTTAGAGAGTTGATTTGCTGTTCATTTTCTGCTTTTAATTTTAGTTTATTTTAGCAATCTTTTTCTTTTTTCAAACACAATCTAGGCTTAATTAATAAACACACTTACACACATAAGCACACCTTAAGCGAAGGGCATTTGGTTTACACCACCAAGCCAAGACTTAACTTAATTAATTTATCTCCCCACACAGAGATAAAAACATCTTGTTTATATCCCTTCACCATTTCCGTGTCACTTATGTCTTACAACCATTACACCACCGAGGTGTTTGTTGTGGAGACTCATAGGCCTTCATCCCCAATTTCTTCTTGGGCATATTACTCCTCCCTGCAGGGTTCGAGTTCATAGTCCCTTGAGTCCCCATATTGACTCTTCTTGTGGTTCATCTGATTCCGAGCCTCTTTCACTGTATACCATCATCATGTCAGGACCCATTGTAGGTGCATGAAACCAACCTAGTCTTGGCTTCGATTCTACCCCGGTAGTCACATCTAGCGGAATTGTTATAGGAGCCATTCCGACAGCTGCAATGCTACCTATCATGGCTAGGTTAAGCCTCCTTGACTTTAGCCAATTGATTAATGACCCTATACACCACGATACTGGTTGACAACTATGCAAACTAAGCTCCCCTCCAACATTCCAAAGATTGAGGGTAATTCTAGAGAGGACCCCACCAATCACATCCACTCTTTACATATGCGGTGTTCATACAATTCCATCACCGATGATTCCATTCATCTTCGACGTTCCAACACACGCTCACTGGAGATGTTGCGAAGTGGTATGTTGACCAACCTCTACTTCTCATTCCACTTTCATGACACTTGCTAAAGAGTTCCTTTCATATTTTCAGTTACCTCTTCGATATGACACTAGTACGGAGCTCTTGACTGCATTCCATCAGTCCTCTACCACCCGTCTTTCTAATCATGTTTAGGAATGGTGTAGAAGGAGAAGCATGTGCCATGCTCCGCCCTACGAAGATTGTGTCTACCTCGATTGGTTTCTTAGGACCCTTTTAGCACCTATTGCCAAAAATGTCGTGTCTCACTTTTCTCACAAAGAGGAAGAGGCTATCCGAACTTCTCTGAGATGTGACTTGAATTATGCTCAATCTAGTTATGTCTATACTGTTATACCAGACCTCCCTTGTCCTAGTGATGCCAATGCACTGGGGGCATCTCACGTTGCCGATGATATCATTGGAGCTATTTCACATCCTTCACCATATACTCAATAGAGTTATGGCTATCCACAGGGGGGAACCAATTCCTCCAACACTTATGCCCCTCCTACCAACAACGTGCATTCAGGACAAAGCACATATTATGCATTCACCCAACTACATCAACAAATTTCAGGGCTGGCTAGTGCTCAACCTGTCTACCAAACATTGACCCTTCACCATATTATACCTATGCACCGCCTAGTGCTCCATCCCCTCAAGCATTAGCGCCGCAGCCTCCCATGCATCCTTAGCCACCGCCCCCTCAAGGTCAAGTGTTTTCATAGTAGAGTGCGACCAATCCAAAAAATTTGAAGAAAAAGAATAAGGGGAAAGGTAACAAGGGAAACTAGGGTAACTAAGGTAATCAACCTAATGAACCCCAGGAGAACCAGCCTAACACTAAAAACCAACAACAGGGCGACCAACCCAAGTAGAACAAGGCTATTTATAGGAACAAGCCTTATGCATGTTGTGGTGTACATGGACATTATACTCATGAGTGTCCCCTCTTACCCTAGATGCACCAACTTCTAGAGGTCAACCACCCATGCAACAACCACCTCAAAATTCTATGCCATATCATCTAGTCATGCTCACAAATTCTTTCCATTAGCAAGGATTTGTTGCTGCTCAACCTCAGCAAGGTCAAGTAGCCCACCCTCCCCAACCTTCTAGTTCGGGTGATTTCTGGATCCTCATGATGAGTTCTGCCATTGAGTCCAAAACCAAAGAATCTACTGAGCCTCTTATGACACCAAATGGTGTGCTACAGATCCCTCAACCTAAAGTTGAGTCAATTCCTAATATCTCTAAGGGACCATTATGTTGTAACGTGACTTCTAACTGAGATGCCCATAGATACAATATAGTAGATGACTTAGCGCAATCCCCTACTGCCATGTTGATGCTAGAAGTCCTACAATCATTCCCATCTCAAAAGAAATCTCTACTAACTGCTTTGGGCATAGTAGATCCTTCAAACGATCATTTTATTATCTTTCCTGTTGATACGTCAAAACATCCTCCGTTACCTCCATCCATTGCTTTCTATATCTCAATCCAAGTATATAATTCCATCATCTCCTAATGCATTTTTGACAAAGGTGCATCCACATACGTGATGACCATTGCCATTTGGAAGCAACTCAAGTCACCTGAACTATCCCCATCCACCATCACTTTGCATGATTAGGACGGTCACTCCTCCTTGACTCTTGGCATGTATCATAATTTTCCAGTGACTCTTAGGGCAAGATTTTTCATATATACATTGAGATTATTAACTCCCCTCTAGATTACAACATTCTCTTGTGTCGTAGTTACACTTATGCCATGTCAGCGATTGCGTTTGTGGTTTTCGCAAGATGTGTTTCCCCCATGAAGGGAAGATCATCACTATCGACCAGTTGACATATTACGAGCTGTCATCCTTAACCTCCCCTGAGTCCATTATCTTATTGATGTCCATCAAGTAGTCTTCCACTCCTCTCACTGACATTTCACCTAGAGTCTACAAAGATTCCACCTTATTGGGTGCTTTCCCTCATCTTCGTCCTCCCATATTTGAGATTATCTCTTTGAGTGTTTGCATGTTACAAGCATCACAAGTTGCTCAAAAGCAGTCTAGTACCTTTGCTCAACAACTAGCTCCTCAGCACCCTGCTGTTACCATCTCTGTTGATCCATCCAGACTCACCCCTAAGGATTCCCTCCTTTTGTGGGTGCCTCCCTTTTGTTCCCACCAAGAACTATTCCTCCAAGCCTCAAACATCTAGGAGTGGTTATGTTGAGATATTACTTTGCAGGACAAATACCTTTTTTGTTTCCTCCTCTTGGAATATTTTCTGTCCCTGTCATGGCTTCATTGATTCTCCTTAATATGACTTTGGGGATCCTAGTGTGGTACATTGATCCCCCAATGAACACTCCACTTAGTCAGCTTAGACCATATGATGCTTTGACCTCTATTCAAGTGGTCCCTATAACCCTTGTCACTACTCGAGTTCCACCATAACCTCAAAATGCAACCACTCCTATTGCACAATCATTTGGACAGGAGGGGAATCCAAGAAAAAGGAACCTAAGGACAAGGCTCCCCAAGCATCTTCTGCTCCCAAATCTCCAAAGCTGACACTTTTGTGCTCTTTGTGTGAGGTTTTTTGGCATGCCACCAATAAATATCATGAGCTTCCTCGTCTCAAACCTTTGGTTCATGAAACATTCCCTGAGACAAATATCCTTGAATTCCAAGTTACCTTACTGGGACCAGCCAAGAAACTCAAAATGTTGCGCACAAATCACCCTTGTGCCTTTTGCGATCATTATGGTCACTATTCCCATTATTGCCATCGTCTCGACGAATTTCGTGATTGCCTTCAAGCACTTTGCAAGTATGAGGCCACTCGTAGTGGATCACCTACTCCTATAGCTATGGATTATGGTACCACTATGTTGACGGTGCTGGACCCACCAACATGTCAGGGGATCTCCCCGGTAAGAAGTCCCAACTAGACCTTAGACTGTTTGGTGTAGGATTCCTAGCAGTGGGTCATATAGTATCACCTTGACCACAGTTTCACATAGAGGCAATTAAGATGTCCCTATTGCTAGCCAGGATGTGACATATGCAGCAAGTCAAGGAAGGTGCATGAGTGGTTCTAACACATGAAGGGTGAGGTGAGTGTGCGCCTTGGAAACCTGTGAAATCACGGAGTTAAGAAGGGAGCACATGAGCTAAGATGCATCACAACATTGAAGGCAAGTAAGATAGCAATCCAAAGTGACAGTTAAACCAACAACACATTTCAGTAAGATTCATACATACATATACAGAAAATAGCTACACATGCATGTGTAAGAAAACATATACATATATCATTTAGAGTAAACAATATAGTTGAAATACAATACAACATATGCATGAAACATGCTGGCTATGTTATATTAAGAAGTGTAAGTTCCACTCATACGATACAACCATGACCAACCACTAGTTCTGACAGCGGAACGTTACAACCACTGCTGCTTGCTCCTCTAAAGATATATACTAGCTCTGTACAGTGGAGAAGCCAAGGCTCATTACAATACTGTCCAAGCTCTCTCTACGATACTCCTATCGGAAGATTGGCTGACCAAAATCCTTTACAATGAGTTAGGAGGTTCTATTTTTAGAAAAGGGTGAGGTGACCCTTGAAATTCCCCTTTGTCACCATTCATCTATCCTCATCACTCTTCAAGTACTCTATGACTGTTACATTCAACTATCGACACTTGAACTTCCACTTGATAAGATGTTACATACAATATGCACATGTACCCATGTGAGACAAAATAGGCTTGAGCAAGCCATGCAAGACATCTCTAACACTCAGACCGTTGTGGTAAGACCAACTCTTCGACATCCTTGTGATGATCAATGGTGGCAAACTTATGCGAAGCTTGGTCATCTGTGATGGTGTCCATGCACTGAATGGTGAAATCCCACTGAAAGTAAACTCTTGCCTCTGTTGCATCGGGGTACACTGATATGGCCCCTCTATCCAAATCGTTTGATAAGATGCGCATCATCGTCTTGAGTGTGGCTGGACCAACAACATACTGATGCATAGTGTCTGTGCTGATCTCCAAGTGTGTGTTGGTGACAACACTACTCACCTTGTCTACTCCGTGTCAGCTGCTGGGATGGATCTATAACTTGTATGGGTGCAATTTCATCCATATGTGCATTTTGAACCCCCTATTGTACCTGTTCCTACTGAAAATCATTCTCTTTCCTATGCAAATCCTATTCTTCCTTGAGTTGTCGCTTCAACACATGCAACTCCTTCTCTGTTTCTCTCTCTGCCTTTGTCTGATCTTCGTGTTGCGCCATCGCCTCATATCCTCAATCTCGAAAGATGATTTTGTCATGAGTGGATCTAATTTGAACTTGCAGCTTTTCTCCACCTTCATCTTGTCAACAACCTTCCTTTTTCATTCATCGTGTGTAGGTGTTCTTCCTTCTACTGCTACTAATGGTGTTGCTCACTGCGATGCCATTTCCATTCATCTCGATATCCTTGTCCATGAACAACTTGATGTCTTTGTGGATAGGCAAGTTCATAGACACTTGTTTGACTACATCCCTAGTTGTGCTCTTAACGGTGTCTTTGACTCTGCTCTCTTGGAATCTGTTGTACTTGTGCTACTAAGAGACAGATGAACACCTGTGATTCTTGTGTGACTATCTGTGAAGATTACACAATTTTCACCGAGAGGCTGGGAGAATAACTGCCAAAACTACATAAGGCACAGTCTGGGTTGTCAGGAAGATGACTGACTGTTGGAACTGTGCAATGCATAGTCCAACCTTGCCTACCGAGTGTTGAAACTATGCAATGTGCCATTTTAATCATCAATGACATGCAACCAACAAACTACATTGCGTAATTTTTGGGGCCAACAGGACATTGTCTCCAAGAATCGCATAATGCAAGACTAGAGGTCAGTGCTAGGCTAGACTTGTGCAATTTCTGGAGGGAAGGCAAAGCCTTTGCTTCCGGATTTGCACAGTGCTAGCCGGGAAATGCATAGTCCAGGCCAAGGCAACCGAGAACGACTAACTGAAAAAATGAGAAGTCTAAATGCATGATGAGATGAGTACAAACAACATTGAATGATCATACATGAAAACAACAAGTGCAGGATTCATAAAACGAGAAAGCATGCATGTGTGTGAAGTGTGTCGCCGCAACAATGACCATCTGTGCAAAAACAATGTCATGCATATGACAACAGTGAGATGTGAATGAAACTTGAAATGGTGCTTCTACAAACTAACATACATGAAAACGCAACAAGTGCTCACTGAAATCAAACAGACAGAAGTCACACAAAGCAAAATACAAAAGGCGAGAGAAATACAACATGAGACATGAAAAGCGAGGTTACCCCAAAACAATTGAGCGGAATGTGCTGAAAACTCCTAGATGCAATGTGGGATGTCAGAGATACTAGGTTGATGTGAGGAATGAGCTCTGGAGCGTCCTGGTGATGAGTTTTGATAAAATTGAGGTTGGATGCACATGCCACAAATATAGGAAAAGCGACACTTGGTGGGAGGTTTCTGAAATGATCCCTGTATGTAACCTCCATATACTAAAAATAGATCCCTGAATCAAGGGATGCCTTTGCATGCTACCTTAGGAGAAGCAGTCCATGCATGAAAATCAATTTTTCTCGGTCCTTGAGGGAACCGATCAACCTGAAAGCACATTCATTAGTCTGCGAGCCTAGGATGAAAATTTGCACAGTTTCTGGGTTGAGCAGAGATGGCTACCCCAAAGGGATTGCACAATTTCTAGGAGGAGCATGTGACTATCTCCCAGGATTGTATAGTTTCTAGGTTGAGTAGCTGTCCTGGGTCAGACCTCACAATTTTCTCAAGGAGATTGTCTGACTGCATTGTGCATTTTCTGAGCTAAGCAGCTGTCCTAGGTCAGACCTCACAATTTTCTCAAGGAAGCCTATATGACTGTATTACACAATTTCTGAGCCCAGTAGGTCGCCTGGCTAGATTTCTGCAATTTCTGCTAGCTGTTGGGCTAGTTGTCTCAGAGGGATTGCATAATTTCTAGGAGTAGCAGGTGATTGCTGCCCAAAATTGCACAATTTCTAGGCTGAGCAGCTGTCTTGGGATGAATTGCACAATTTATGAGTGGAAGACTGTTAGGAATAATTGCGCAATTTTGGAGCCCAAATGGGTGTCTAGCTAGGTTTGTGCAATTTCTGGAGGGAAGGTTGGTTCCCCTCCAGAATTACGCAATTCCCAGAGGGATTTACTCAACCAGCAACTGACACTAAGTCCAGAAATCCTCCTATGAAGGAGGTGGAACAAACTTGCATGCACAGGTTGACAAGACTCTATGAAACAACTGAAGCTGATGTGCTTGATAGTGCAAGACATGGTGCTGACGATGGTCGATAGGGAGGCTCCAAAATGAAGCTAAGGAAAAATTTTTGGAGGGTGGTTATAACCTCTACAACACTTGGCAACACACTGGTAGAACTCCAACTCTCTGAATGGACCTTGTTCATGAAAATCAAGCCTAACACCTCCATAAGGATTGTTCAGTTCTCTGTTTTCCTTGGTTTCCACACTTGCTTGATTGTAAGATGTAGGATCTACCAAGCACTTGGTTGGTCAACAGACATTCCAAGCCAAACAAACACAATTGTTTCGATTAGGGATGAGGAGTATATTGGTGCACAAGCAGTATAGTCATCAGAGTTTTAGTTTCATCTCTGGTGTTGCTTCGCTACTAGCAGGCCTGGAGAGTACCCCAACGTAGTCATGCAGGAACACAAGCATCTTTTTGCTGCCAACAAGCATGGTTAGTACCCTGATGGAGTTACTTGCATCACCTCTCTGCGCATGAAGCCTTTCTCTTCTTTCGCCTTATTCATTTTTCATTTTTTCGAATTTTTTCACTTTTTCATTTTCGTAACTGTGGATAAAACTTATTCATTTCAGAGGTGGAAGAGGGATCTCACCTTATTGAGATCAGAAGAGGTTGATTCCTTTAGAGAAGTAGTTTATATATACCTCTGACGTGCTTGTGAAGGTTTTCCCCCTCACCTTACTCTACTTGAATACGCTGACAAGGATTAACCCAAAAACAACTGACTAGAGTAGGTGATACTAGTTAGCGTGCAAGCGTTGTGTTTTCACCAAGGTTTACTTCGAACATTATGTATTTTCCATTGATGTATCACGGACTGAAGACAACAAGTTCTTACATAAGAGAGAAGGCAACAGATAACCAAATGTTGATAGCTGTACAAGTCCTCTTGTACTTTACCCAACTTGTTTCAAGAGTCACACACAGTCCATGTGAAACTAACCTATGGAAAATAACAAGCAAACAAACCAAAAAGCAAAGCAAGAAGCAGAAGCAAATGTGAAAGAAAAGAGAGTAAGTAAATAAGAAGGCAAAAAAACAAACATGTAAAGAAAGTAAGAAAACAAGCATGCAAGAAAACAAACAAAAAGCAAACAATACTCCTACTCTTAAGCTAATGGTTCATGGGCCTGATCACATGAAGTGATAGTTCAAATGCAGCCACCGGTGCATTGGTTGACCGATGTTGGTGAAGGCATGGTTCATGAACAAAACAACTGTGCGAACCAACAAACATGAAAGATATAACAATGAATACAAACACACTCCATGTTTCAATGTGTCCACATAACACAAGTGAAAGCAAGTACACGACATGCAATCTGTGGACTTATCGTGGTGTTGTGTGACATTACGTGCAACTGTGAAGCATACACATACTCTTGACTATGACATGCAAGCAAATACAACTTGCGTTGTGTAGGTGTGTTTGCTATGTAAGATTCCTCCAATGCATGAGCAAGGAGCCTTGGGTGTTTCAACAATTTCCTGATCAGAAGTGAAACCAACCTCAAGAGAGAGAGGGCCTGACATAACCATCAACTCAGGATGAAGTTCCTCTACAGTCTACAGGGTTTCGACTTCATTAACAGATGGATCATCATAGACCAATGGCTTAGAAGGATTAACAATGAGTGAATCAACATCATGATCAAATGATGAGTTAAAGAGATCATGACAACCAAGATCATAAAACTCAGGATGCTGGTCGGCATCCTCATGATTTGATGAATCACACAAAGGGGTAGATGAGAAGCAAGAATGTTCGTCCTCTATGTTTTTGGAAAATATAGATGAAAAATCAAGTGGATGTTCAAAGAATTATTGGTCGTCTCCATTTTCAGATGATGGGTTGACATACAGTGTGTCCCGTGAATGATAAGAAATGGGTGCACCCTTGGATGGAGATACACATGAAAAATCAGGCATGGTCGGATCATCAAGGATGTCAGGGAAAAACACAGGAGGTATAGATAGATAGGGATGGTCCTCTGTTGCTAGTGGATTTTCAAGCTACTAGTCATACTCTTCATGAATGACAACGCATGTTGGTTTTGCAACACCAAATTCATCAATCATTTGATCCTCATCCACAACAAGTGTAGATTTCGGAATGGAAGAACGCAAGATAGTGTCATCTGGAGGATCATCTGAGTATGAAGTTGGAGGTTGAGGTACAAAATACATGTGACAACATATGGCACTCACAACCAAGTTTGCATGAAAATCGAAAGGAGCCATGTCGAGAGGATGCGATGGTTCAACAAATGTGTGTGCATGTTGTCCCACATCACTCTGTGGTGATGGAGCTATTTGATGAGGGGACGACAGACAGTCACTTGTGATAGTGGCTATGTCCATTCGTGATTGTGTGGCTCCATCATTGAAGTATGCAAAGCAAGGCTTAAGCTTGAACTTCTTCTTGGGATTAACAAATTTGATAAGACAATATTTGTATATGTTAATGAGATATTGAAAATTCATTTGACTCTTTAGAGATTGAAACTGCAAAACATGGAAGTACTGCCAAAACTCATTAGGCAATTCTTGCAGAGCCTTCCGTTGCTCTAACAATTTTTTGTCAAGAGGTTCTAGATCAAAATGATGGAAAATATATCCAATGTGATCACAAAACTACTCAAGTGAGTGCATGTTGTCAACCGGTAGGTTGCAACACCACCATAGTGGACTCGTGAAGTGTGTATGCAAGAAGTAGACTGACCTCTTTTGCATACAACTCATATGCATTCTCAAGGAATGCATAGAAGTCTTCTAAGTACTCAGGCTAGACCACTTCTCCTTCACCATCATACGTGAATTCAGACAAGATATCAAAAAACTCCCTCATGATGTTGAGAGGTTCGGCATGCGAAAAACATCGTGGAGGGGTGAGTTTGACAGAATCCATGATAGATGTGAAAAGGTTCAAAATAGGATGAGAGGAAAAAGCTTATCATATGGCCCTCCTTATAGCGCCAAAAATTTTGACGTTGCTAGACTTGCCAATATGTTAGGGGATCTCCCTCGTAAGAAGTCTCAACTAGACCTTAGATTGTTTAGTGTAGGAGTCCCATTAGTGGCTTGTACGGTATCGCCTTGATTGTGGTTTCGCATAGAGGCAAGTAAGATGTCCCTATTGGTAGAAAGGGTGTGATATATGCCACAAGTCAAGGAAGGTGCATGAGCAGTTCTAACACACAGAAGGTGAGGTGAGTGCACCCTTTCAAAACGTGTAAAAGAACAAAGTTAATAAGGGAACACACGAGCTAAGATGAATCACAACATAGAAGGAAAGTAAGCTAGCAATCAAAAGTGATGGTTAAACCAACAACACATTTAAGTAAGATTCATACACACATATAAATAAAATAGCTACACATGCATGCATAAGAAAACAAATACATATATCATTTAGAGTAAACAAGATAGCTGAAATACAATATGACATATGCATGAAATGTGCTGAATCTATTATATTAAGAAGTGTAAGTTCCAATCATACAATAAAACCATGACCAACAACTAATTCTGACAGTGGAATGTTACAGTCACTACTGCCTCCTCCTCCAAAGAGATATACTAGATCTGCATAGTGGAGAAGCCAAGGTTCGTTACAATACTGTCCAAGCTCTCTCTAAGATACTCCTATTAGAAGCTTGGCTGAACAAAAGCCTTTACAATGATTTAAGAGGTTCTATTTATAGCAAAGGGTGGAGTGACTCTTGACATTCCCCATTGTGACTATTCATATATCCTCACGACTCTTCAACTACTCTATGACTATTACATTCAACTATCGACACTTGAACTTGCACTTGACAAGATGTTACATACAATCTGCACATGTACCCATGTGAGACAAAATAGGCTTGAGCAAGCCATGCAAGACATCACTAACACTTAGAACATTGTGGTAAGACCAACTCTTCGACATCGTTGCGATGATCGATGGTGGCAAACTGATGCCAAACTTGGTCATCTATGATGGTGTCCGTGCACTAAATGGTGACATCCTGCTGAAAGTGAACTCTTGCCTCTGTTGCATCAAGGTACACTGACATGGCCCCTCTGCCCAATTTGTTTAATAGCATGTGCATCATTGTCTTGAGTGTGGCTGGACCAACAACATACTAATTCATAGTGTTTGTGCTGATCCCTAAGTGTGTGTTGGTGACCATGCACATCAACTTATCGAAGTACATGTTCAGCTCTAGTCAGAATTGCTTCTTGTCTTTGTCTTAGTGAGTGTGTCAAAAGGGTAGGATTGCATGTGTGTGCACAATGACATGCATGCTGTTGAATTCCCTTGCATGCAATCAATAACACTTCCCACCTTTTCTGTTCCATGCCAGCTGATGGGATGGATATATAACTTGTACGGGCATAGTTTCATCCATTTGTTCATGTTACGCCCCTTGTTGTACCTGTTCCCACTGCAACTCATTCTCTCATCTATGCAACTCCTATTCTTCCTCGAGTTTCAACTTCAACACATGCAACTCCTTCTCTGTTTCTCTTTTTGCCTTCGTGAGATCTTCGTGTCATGTTGTGACCTCATAAACTCAATCTCCAAAGCTGCTTTTGTCATGAGTGGATCTACTTTGAACTTGCAGCTTTGCTCCACCTTTATGTTGTCAACAACCTTCCTCTTGCATTCGTCAGGTGTAGGTGTGCGGCCTTCTACTGCTATTGATGGTGTTACTCGCTGTGATGTCATTGCCATTCATCTTGATATCATTGTCCATGAACAATTTGATGTCTTTGTGGATAGGCAAGTTCAAAGACACTTGGTTGATTGCATCCCTAGTTGTGCTCTTAATGGTATCTTTGAATCTGCTCTCCTAGAAGCCATTGTACTTGTGCTGTTGAGAGACAAACAAACACCTATGATTCCTGTGTGACTGTATGTGAAGATTGTGCAATTTTCACAGGGAGGTTGGGAGAATGAATACCAAAACTGTAGAAGTCATAGTTCAGGCTCTCAAGAGGCTCATTGACTACTGGAACTATGTAATGCACAATCCAGCCTGGCCTGCTGAGGATTAAAACTGTGCAATGTGCCATTTTAGTCAGCAGTGACATGCAACCAGCAAACTGCATTGCGATGTTTCTAGGGCCAATAGGAGACTGCCTCCAAGAATCATGCAATGCAAGCCTAGAGGTTAGTGTTGGGCCAGACTTGTGCAATTTATGGAGGAAAGGCAGAGCCCTCGCTTCCAAAAATGCACAATGCTATTGTTTCAAGAATATTTAGTGTTCTTGGATAAACACCTAACCCTCTAGATCTAGTAGCAGATCTAGAAACAACATACAAAGTAATCTTAACCTTTTCTAGAATCAACAGATAAAACAAGAGAGAAGAGAAACCTACATGTAGTTTTTGCTAGCTCCTTGTCTCCCTTAACCAATATTGCTGCTCCTTCCCGTACTTAATGATCCAAATTGGATCCTATAACACTCTCTAAGTTTTCAAGAACTCTTTAAAAATCATGCTAAGGATTACAAGTCTTATAAAGATCAAAGCTATCAGAGATATCCTCATGACAGTTGCAATTTGTGATCGACATAGAGAAGAAAGGACACTCGGTCAAGCGCGCTGACCATTGCCCCATGGTAACACGCACTGGAAAAATTTGGCAAAACAAGAGGTTAATTCAAGAAACATGGGTAGTTTCTGATATGCGATTAGTGACAAACACTCAAAGAAGGAAAAGCCCCAAGCACCTGGACCCGAAATATTATGAAATGTGGAAAAGTAATTAATTCAGTTCTGACGGAGTGGGATTCCACAAAATTGGCAGGATATTGGAAGGGCTCGAGGTGGTAAGCAGTTTCAACCAAGTTTCGCCTGATTCCACACACTGATTGCCACGCGTCCAACGGAAGAGAGAGAAAACCTCTCACATCAGACATGTAACCATCGAGCTACTCAACCGCTTGATATGAGCGACCATTGTAAGATTTGGGGGGCCTAGATCAACGACAGAGACACGTTCCGATGGATGACCAGATTTGACAGGGTCAACAAGCAGAGTTGTAAAAGGATTTGAAGTTCGATGCATTGGCAGAGATTTGTGTTTCATGGGCATTCTTGGAGTTAACAGACAAAACGATCCTTCAAACATTTCCAGTGAACCTGACACATTCATCCATTACAGAATAGGTGGACACCTCCCTGTGAGGCATTATACAGTGATGATTATGCAAAAAAGAGGGATTCAAATGGATAGAGGCAGGGAACTAGAGAGCCGAGAAGTGGAAACAAATAGTCAGGAAGTAGATGGCTTTAAAGCCATGAACTAACAGAGACAGAGCAAGTAGTAAGTAAGTGAAGCAAAGCAGAAAGCAAAGAGAAGAAGCCGAGCTAACTTGTAGAGCAAAGGCATTATCGAGCCAGAGTTAGGACAGAGCTAGAGAGAGTTAGAGAGTCTGTGTACTCTAGAGATGACTTGAGAGGGTCAAGTGAACTCCTCTGTATATGTCTGTCATGTATGAGTCTCAGTTTGGGCTCATACCATTGTGACCGATAGAGGTCTAGAGTTAGTAAAGAGAGTCTCTGTACTCCAGAGACTTGGGGGATCCAAGTACAGTCTTGCTAATTTTAATCTACTGTGTGAGACTCGAATTGAGCTCACTGTTGTAAAACTTTTCTTTGAAAACATAATAGAGAGGCCACCACTAAAGGCTAGACCAGGAGACGTAGCCCAGGAGTATTGAGTGAACTCCTTATTAAACTTGTGTGTTTATATGTTTGCGTTTTATGTTTTCTTTAACTGCTTCATTGCCTATGTGCTTTTCAATCTTATCGATCTGTTGCATAAAGTAACATAGGCACATCCATGCACATGAGTCTGTAATACCTTAATTATTTGTCTTAGATCAATTTAAGATCAAGTGGTATCAGAGCTCTAGGTTGCCAAGGTTAGACAAGCTTGTGCTGTATTTTTTGTTGAATGCTAACAAGGACAAAGCTCAAACTCGAAGAAGGAGATTTGGTTGAAGCTAACCTAGAAATTGGAAGAGTCTATCCTAGGAGGAAAATGGTAGAAGAAATTCCCTTGGAAACAAACCCCCAGTTCATGGACAACTTCATGACCATGAGAGCCATGGTGGAAGAAATGTGTAGAGAATTTAAGAAAGGTAGAAGTGAAGATTCTTTAACTTCCCAACATAACAAAGGGATAGAAGAATCTTCCTAAATGACCATTCTAAAGGCAAAGAGAAAGAATAAAAACTTACCACACCTCCTGATAGTCCTGAAAATGAAAGGAAGAAAGCATCTTTAATTAAATTAGATGTTAAATTTGGTTTGCCAATATATAATGGAGAGTTGAATGCAGAGAAGCTGGATAATTGGATTAGACAGATTGATATATATTGTAGGGTGCAGAGCATTGATTCAAACAACAATAAGATTCAGCTAGCCAGCCTACGCCTTGGAGGAACTGCCTTGGTATGGTGGGAAATTAGAACACAAGTTGACATGAAGAAGCATGGTAAAATTATTTATGTCTGGAGTGAATTTGTTTATGCAATTAAAAAGCAATTCTATCAACTAGCTTACATGTAGCAAGCTATGATGAGTTGGCAAAATCTTCACCAATTGAAAGGGCAAAGTGTACAAAGTTACACCTAAGAATTTAGAAAAAGAGCCTTGATTCTAGGAATTTCGTTAGACTCACCTGAAACTCTGTTTAAGTATATAGGTGGTCTACACAGCTATTTAAAGCACACCATTCTCATGTTTAATCCTACTAGCATAGATGAGGTATCTGTTCAGGCTACACATCTAGAGGCTAGAGGCAAAAATGTGAACCCAGAAGTTGGGGGATCATCAAAACCCATTGCAAACAAGAATAAGGAAAAGATAAAGAAAAATGGAAAGAGAGGAAGACAAACACTGTACAAAAGACCAAACCTTCATGCACTCACTGCAAGAAGGATGGGCATGATGATGAACACTGCTAGATTCTACATCCGGAGCTGAAACCCAAGAAGTATGATGGAAGAAAGAAGAAGACTACTGCATCTATTCAGAAGAATTTGGGGTCAGACTCAGGGGATGAAACAAGAATGATAGCCATCGATATAAAAGGTAAAAATTCTGAAGCATCTAATACTAATTCTACACAATCTATTGATAATGAAGACAATGAGAGGAAAAGACATGAGCTTTTTAATATTAGAGTTATTTCCAAGCCTAAAAAGATTGATACTTTGTTTGATAGTGCTCACAAGTAAACTTAATTTTTGAAGCATTTGTAAAGAAGCTGGGATTACTAACTACACCTCACAAGAAGCCTTATCCATTAGGTTGGGTATGTGATAAAGCAAAGATACAAGTGACTAGATAATGTAAACTTAGGTTTTCTTTTGGGTCAGCATTTATAGATGAGGTTGAGTTAGATATTGTTCTCTTGGATATATGTGGAATTGTTTTAGGAAGTCCTTACTTGTATGATAGAAAAACCATTTTCTATAGAGTTGAAAACAAGTATCAACTCGTTAAAGATGGAATCAAATATATTGTAAGAGCTCATAAACTCAAGAATAATTATATTCTCATAAACTCAGGGTAGATGAAAAGAATTGTGAATTCATGCAAATAATTTTTACTTATGGTTGTAAAGGAAAAGAAACCTGATAAAACCAAGGTATTTGAGGGCTGTAATGCTAAACAATAAGCTGATTTAGAAAAAGTTGTTTCAGAATATGATATACTATTTCAAGAACCTAAAGGTCTGCCACCTAAAAAGGAAATAGTACATGATATTAATTTGTAGCAAGATGCTCCATTGCCTAACATCAAAATGTACAGGTTGTCCGCTTTAGAGAATGAAGAAATCAAAAAGTAGGTATAGGAGCTGCTTGAGAAAGGGTTCATAAGACCTAGCACATCGACATGTGGGTCTCCAATTGTCTTGGTGAGAAAGAAAGGTGGCTCATGGAGAATGTGCATTGATTACTAAGCACTGAATAAGATAATGATAAAAAATCGTTATCCCCTTCCTCACATAGATGATCTATTAGATTAGTTGAAAGAAGATATTTACTTTTCCAAGTTGGCCTTGGATAGTGGCTACCATTAGGTCAGAGTTGCAGAGCAAGATGCATGGAAGATTGCATTCAAAACGAAGCAGGGATTGTATGAGTGGACAATTATGCCTTTTGGCTTAACTAATGCTCTTGCTACTTTCATGAGAGTAATGAATGTTGTACTCAGGCCTTTTATTAATGATTTTTTCATTGTATACCTAGATGAAATTCTTATATTTAGTAAAACATGGGAAGAACATTTGAAGCATGTAAAGCAGACTCTAGATATTTTGAAGAGAGGAAATCTTTATGTGAAACTATCAAAATGTGAATTTGGCAAAACATCTTTGAATTATTTGGGTCACATTGTAGGGGGTGGTGAATTAAAGATAGATCCCTCTAAGGTTGTAGTCATTGTAAACTAGCCTAAACCCAAATCTACTACAGAAGCTAGAAGCTTCCTAGGAGCAGCACAATACTGGAGAAAGTTTACTGCTAACTTTTCCTTAATTGCAACTCCCTTACATGCTTTAACAGGATTGAATAAGGTGTTTCAGTGGGGAGGCAAAAAATAGAAAGCCTTAGAAACCTTAAAAGAAAATATTAGTACAACACCAGTACTAGCACTGCCCGATCTTCAAAGACCATTTGAGATTGAAATAGATGCCAGTGACTATGCCATGGGAGTAGTGTTAATGCAACACAGTAAACCCATATGTTATCATTCCGAGACATTTAATTATGCAGTAGTTAATTATCCCACATATGATAAAGAATTGTATGCATTAGTATAGAGTGTGAAAAAGTGGAAACATTACCTAATGGGAAAAGAGGTAGTTATACATACTGACCATCAACCACTTCAATATTTACACTCACAAACTAAGTTGCAGCAATCAAGACACTATAGGTGGA